>JAINUV010001323.1:0-68618 GCA_020205505.1 Panax japonicus
CTTAATGGGATCAAAGTTATGCAAGGTCAAAAGTGGGTTGACCGTCTACCTATGAACATTTCTGGGTTTTCCAGAAATGTTCAAGAACAGTTTCTTGAGACCACTTTGACCGGCCTTGATTTCTTAAATGTGTTGATGTTATACTGATTTTATGTTATATAATTGCTCTTTCACATATTTACTAGAAGTATGAACCAAGGAACCACTTGTTTGATGACCAGGACATGTTTATAATCGAGTTACAAAGTGACCAGTTGAAGTTCTGGGTTTCTGGGGAAACCCAGATAATGTCTGACAATGACTTCTGTAGGTTAGATCTTGCATTTGATTGGTGTTTTGGCCTAGATAAAGGTTGGATCAGTAGTATTACATCAATACTACATTATCAATGTCTAAGATGGTTCAGAACTTGCTTTAACAAGTAATCAAACTCGGTCAAACCCAGCACCTTGATAGCTGTCTATGAATTCTGGCAGGATCAAGAACGCGAAGAACACCTATAGCGACAGTTACGTCGCTATAGGCACTCTTTAGCGACAAATAAATTATTAAATTGTGATTTTTATTAAATAATTAGTATTAAATAGTTTTTAATTATAACAAAATACAAATAAATTATTAAAAATTATTTTAAAATCTAAAAATTAGTATTTAATTATTTGAATATATTTCATAAATATTTAATATTTTTGGAATATTAAAAGTATTTAATTTATTTAATTATAATATTAAATAAATTATTTAAAAATGATTTTAATACATAAAAACATTTAAAATTATATTATGATATAGAAAATATTTAAGTTATTTTTAATAACTTTTAATATTATGTGATAATTTTCATTAATAAATTAATATTAATGATAATTAAGTTATTTATTAAATGAATTAAATAAATAAATTAAAAATGATTTTATTATATTAAAAATTATTTTAAATAATAATACGGTATTAAAAATATTTTAAGTTATAAAATATAACTTTTAATATTTAAAGGTTAAATTCATTAATTAATGATTATTAATGATATTAAAGTTATTTAATAATTATATCAAATAAATTAGTTTAAAAACAATTTTAAAATTATAAAAATCATTTTTTAAATAAAGATAAAGTGTATAAAGATAATTTAAGTTATAAAATATAACTTTTAATATTTAAAGGATAATTTCATTAATAAGTAATATTAATGATATTAAATTTATTTAATAATTTTATTAAATAAATTGTTTAAAATGGTTTTATTAATTTAAAAATCATTAAGAAGGGATATAAATGAATATAAAAATATTTTAAATTATAATTAATGACTTGTAATATTTAGATAAATAGTACATTAATATTTTAATATTAATTGGAAATTATTTAAAAATGATTTTAAATGGTTTAAAAATCTATTAAGGGTAATATTAATACTTTAAAAATATTTTGAGTTATTATAAATAACTTTAATATTTCGGCAATGGTTTCATTAATAGTTTCATAGTAATTAAATATTAATGATAATAGAATTGTTTGATCTTAAATCATTTGATAATGATTCCGGTGTTTGAAAATTCCATTATAGATTATAATACTTGTTTTAAAATTATTATAAGTCATTTAAAATAATATGACTGATACTTACGGATATTGAGATACAGATTAGAGTCTTAGACTTGATTATTACCCGATAAAGTTGTCGGTACACCGACATGTTTCAGAAATTGATCTGGACTTATATAGGTTGACTTGATAAATGTTTATTTGTGATTCAATGGTTGAACATATGTGACAATGTGATTAGGTAATGTGCTGACTGCGAAATGCAGTACTATGTGTTATTGTATATTGTTCTAATCGAACGAATGATCTGATTATGATAGGTCGTGATATAAAAGATAAAATTAAGTTGCATTTTGTAAGCAACAGACCAGGCAAGTATCCTACCTTTGTATTTTTTTATGCAATGGACATGAGTAAGAATGTTTCAGAATTATATTATTACTGTACAGATTATTAACCATATAATATATACGCTCATTGATTATCAACATGTTAGTATATGGTAATTCAGAAATATATATTCTGTTTGTTAATTTCTATAAATGGTTATACAAGTATCCCCACTTGGATAATCATTGTATTTAATCACATGTTGATATACCTTTGTTATTACCCATATATATATATATATATATATATATGTGTGTGTGTGTGTGTGTGTGTGTGTGTGTGTGTGTGTTGAATTATAGATTATTGTTGAACAAGATAAAACCTTTGGTTTGGGACCCCGACAAGTATGAAACATCCCAAACATTGGAAAATTTTTATGTGCACAAGGTAGCCAGAGTGAACGATAATATCGTTCTTGTAATGTAGTATTGATCAATACAGGGTACAACGGGTTGATCACCCTCCGTGCCCGTAAGTAATGACGGTTTGCGGATGAAGTTCTGCTAAACCTTTTCGAAATGAAAACAATGTTCATAGTATGTCACCTTAACCCTATAGATAGTCAGTACGTAGTTTCAAAAATTTGAAAGAGGGTTGTTATGTATTATTAGCGGTTCAGATTGCTTCACACCTATGATTTGTTGTAGAAGGGTATTATAAAGAAACTTTTAAATTCTTTCAGCTTATATATATAATTGCTATTACTTACTGGGCACTCAAATGTTCATCCTTGCTTAATTTAAATGTTTTCAGCTAAGTGTGAACAAGCAGAAGGCTCGGCTAAGAATAAAGTACAAGAGAAGGTTGTTGGATGAGTTTTTATGATATGTTATATAATAGTTTGCTTTATTATGATAAAGATGATATATATTATTATTATCATGTAATGAATGTATTAAAGGTTACGTACTTGGGAATAGACTCTGATAACTATGTAATTTAAGTTTAATAATTATATTATTGTTTTTATTATTAGTATTATTCGCTAATAAAAATGGTATCGTGAAGCACCGAGTTCGGGTTTCAAGTACCTGGATTTGGGGGCTTTACATGAATGACGTTTAAAGGTTAGATAACATGGATTTTTTGAGTTTAATTATGTAACCCTATTTAAAGGGAGGATTTTATGGTTTAAATATTATTTTATTTGAGTAGATAGTATGAATGTTTAAATAGTGAGCACCAAATCTTGTGGAATGAAGTACCTAGATTTTGGGTGTCACAAGTCTGGTCTCTACGATTGGTAGAGGCTCTACGATCGAGGAGACATATGGCTTCTTTGACTTGTGACTGGGTGAGTTGTGTTTTCTCTTCTTAAGCAGCTGAGAGATGGTAGCTATATCTTCATCCTCATCAGATTGTTGTTCTTTTCTTTTCAAATTCCTCAAAGTTTCAGTGCCAGAACACTCTTGAGGTAGATCAGTAGTTGAACTTTGAGGCTCCTCTGCCGTTTGAGCTTTCACTTTTCTTTTACCCTTGCTTTTTCTGATTAAAGCAATGGGTTCTTCTTGTTGATTTCTTCTTCTTCTTCAGTTTCCTTAATAACTAACATGTTTCCTAAAATTTTGGACTCCTTTGCATCACCAATTCTTCCACTTGACTCAGAAATCATCCTTACATTTTCTACTGGATTCCTTTTCCAGTTTTTGAAATAGCTGCTGGGTCATTCTTCTGTTTGGATTGATGGATTCTCCTCATCATCCCCAATCTTATCTCCTAATGCTGACTGTAGGATGATTCTTATAAATCTCTCGTAGAGCATCTTTCTAGAGCTCTTTGACTTCTTCGAACTGAGTATCCATTTCCCAATCCATTAGAGTAGTAGGGCTCCATAGTTGAGTTGAATACCACAACTGATTGTTGTCATGAGCTTAAGCTGTACTTCGTTCATAGAGTCATGGCCAGAGCTCTTGCAGCATATGCATTTCCCAACAATGTCAGCCAAAAATTCATACCTTTGGGGGAACTCTTTCTTTTTATAACCTCTGACAGTCGAAACTTTTGTGGTGCATCTTCTTTAATCCTTCATGAAAATCGATGCCTTGAATGAATGGAAATCCTTTCGATTTGAAACCTAGGGCTAGGTTTATATCCTCAGCTTTGAGTTTAATTTCCATGTCCTTGCCCTTGTGGTAATGACATCATTCTCAAACGTTCCATTCCTGTAGAACTCTTTTATCATCTTTGGAAAGATCAATGTGCTTGTACCCAGAGCTGATGGAAAATAATAATTTGCCCTTAGCTCCTCCTGAGTTGGTGTAGTCTTTGAGAGGACTACAATCGTCGAGGTAGCACTACGGTCATTGAGGTTATCATAGTGATCATTGAGTCCACTGCAGAGTCTGCTCTACGAACATTATCTGCTCTATTCCTTGTGATGAACTTTTGACTTAGCATTTCTTTTTAGTTAAGGTAGCTCAAGAAGGGCCTATCTCTTAGAATAAACTAAGGATTAGGTTTGTCCCTAAGGCGCTTGACATAGAGATTTCTTGGATTTGTTGGAACTTTTGTCATCACAGGATGCTTCTTTGTCATGTTGATGAGACTCTACGATCGTGATCTTTCATTTCATTGCAACTTTATGATCGTGAACTTTCTTTGGTCCTGTCTATGATTTTGAACATAGCCTTTATATATGCATGGTTAGCACAGACTAGAGCATAGATTTCTGGTTGTAGATTTACCATGCCTAGCTCACTTATTAATTTGTTAAATCTGGATTCATCTAGAGGCTTTATAAAGACGTTATCAAGTTGATTTTCAGTATGAATGTATTGTAAAGATATGGTTCCATTTTGAACATGATCCATAATACAATGATATTTTATCTCTATATGCTTAGTCCTAGAATGCATGATAGAATTGTGTGTTATTGATATGGCACTTGTGTTATCATAATGAACAGGTATAAATTTGAAATCAAACTCATAATCTGCCAGTTGATTTTTCATCCATAAGATGTGAGCACAATAGCTTCTAGCAACAATATATTCAGCTTCTGCTGTTAATGTAGATAATGAGTTTTGCTTCTTGCTAAACCAGGACACAAGTCAATCTCCCAGCAGCTAAAATGTGCCACTAATACTTTTTCTGTCTATTTTGTAGCCTACAAAATCAACATCTGTATATCCTATCAGTTCAAAAGAGGACTCCTTGGGAAACCAAAGCCCCAAGTGAGGTGTTCCTTTGAGGTACCTGAAAATCCTTTTTACAGCAGTTAAGTGTGATCCATTAGGATTAGCTTGAAATCTAGCACATATACATGTTGCAAACATTATGTCTGGTCTACTGGTAGTTAGATATAGAATAGAGCCTATCATACCTCTGTATTGAGTTATATCAATACTTTTACCTTTTTCATCTTTGTCAAGCTTGGTTACTGGAGCAATTAGGGTTTTCATGGGAGAGGCTGATTCTATGTCATACTTTTTAAGTAAGTCTTTATTGTACTTGGCTTGGTTTATGAAGATTCCTTCATCAGTCTGCTTTACTTGTAGTCCAAGGAAGAAGTTCAGCTCACCCATCATGCTCATTTCAAACTTGCTATACATAAGCTTGGCAAATCTCTTACATAATTTTTCATCAGTAGAACCAAAGATAATGTCATCAAAATATATTTGAACTAATAAGATTTTGTCTTTATGCTTTCTAAAAAATAATGTGGTGTCTACTCTACCTCTTTTGAACCCACTTTCAATAAAAAAAAAAGTTAGTTAATGTTTTATACCATACTCTAAGTGCTTGTTTAAGAGCATATAAGGCTTTGTCTAATCTATAGACATAATTAAAGAGAGTTGGATTGATGAAACCTGGAGGTTGTTCCACATATACTTCTTCTTGAAGTTCACCATTCAGGAATTCACTTTTGACATCCATCTGAAAGACTTTGAATTTCATGTGAGCAGCAAAGGCAAGAAATATTCTAATGGCTTCTAATATGGCAACAGGTGCAAAGGTCTCATCGTAGTTAATGCCTTCTTCTTGAGAGTAACCTTTGGCCACTAGTCTTGCCTTATTCCTTGTTATTACTCCATCTTCATCCATCTTGTTTCTGAAGACCCAGTTGGTGCCAATGACAGGATTAATCTTTGGTCTTGGAACTAATCTCTATACTTTTCTTCTTTCAAACTGATTTAGTTCTTCCTGCATGGCTTCTATCCAGCTGGAGTCTTCCATAACATCATCTATCTTCTTGGGTTCCATTTGTGATAGAAAGCTCAGATAAAAACACTCATTTTGGGTGGCGGATCTTATTTTGACTCTTGCATTTGGGTCTCCAATGATTAAGTCTTGAGTGTGGTCTCTTGCCCATTTATTTCCTATTGGAACATCTGTCCTGATGCCTTCTTGTCTGAGACCTTCAAGATCAATTTCAACTTCTTGATGTGGAGGTTCGTTGTCTTGCGTAGTTCTATCTACGATCTCCTCCTCTTGCTCGACGATTTCATTTTCTGGAACTACGATCGTAGTGTTGAGCTCGACGACCTCGTTTGTAGTGTCTAAATTATCGTTCGTAGTGCCTTGAGATTTTATTTTTTTCCAAGTCTGTTTCATCAAAGATGATGTGAATTGAGACTTCAACACTTAGTGTTTTCTTGTTGAACACTCTATAAGATTTACTGTCTGTGGCATATCCTAGAAAGATTCCTTCTTCAGACTTGGGTTAGAACTTTGTCAAATACTATTTTCCATTATTGAGTATATAGCATGCACAGCCAAACACATGAAATTAGCTGACACTTGGCTTTCTTCCTCTCCACAGTTCATAGGGAGTCTTCTTTAATGTAGAGTATACAAGAGATCTGTTCTGAGTGTAGCATGCAGTGTTGACAGCGTCTGTCCAGAAGTATTCAGGCATATGGGTTGCTGCAAGTAGAGTTCTTTCAGCCTCTATCAACGTCTTGTTCTTTCTCTCAGCTACTCCATTTTACTGAGGGGTTCGTGGAGCTGAGAAGTTATGACTGATGCCATTGTCTGTGCAGAACTAGTCCATCTCAGAGAAGTCGAATTCTCTGTTATGATCACTTCTTATAGCCTTAATTTTCTCCCCTTTCTCGTTCATCACTAGTCTGAACATTTTAATTAGCTGGAAACTAGTTTAATCTTTTGAGTTTAGAAATAACACCCAAGTGAATCTGGTGTAGTCATCTACTACGACTAGTGAGTATCTCTTCCCTCCAAGGCTTGTTATTGGAATTGGCCCAAAAAGATCCATGTGAAGCAGCTGCAGAGGTTTGTCAATTGAGTTGATAGTTTTGCTTTTAAATGAGTTTTTAGTTTGCTTTTCAAGCTGACAGGCATTACATGGCCTTTCTTTGACAAAGCTAAACTTGGGTAAGCCTACTACTAGATCCTTGGAGGCCAGCGTAGACATGTTTTTGAAGTTGAGATGAGACAATCTTCTATGCCATAACCAGCTCATTTCTTCAGATGATTTAGTCAGAAAGCATATCATCTCGTCCGAGCTTAGTCTATCAAGATTGACAGTATAGACATTGCCTTCTCTTGTTCCAGTCAGTTTTATAGAGGATGTCTTCATATCTCTAACTAGACATTGATTGTTGAGGAAAGTAACTTGATGACCCTTGTCACGGAGTTGGCTTATGCTTAGAAGATTGTGTTGTAAACCTTCCACATAGGCCACTTTACTGAAGGACACTACTCCATTCCCAGCTGAGCCATATCCTCTTGTCTTGCCAGAGCCATTATCTCCGAAGATGACTGTTGGACCCTCCTTTTCTACAAAGTTGGACAGAAGCACTTTGTTCCCTATTATGTGCCTTGAGCATCCACTATCCAAATACCAAGTTGTGATCGTGGAGCTTGGTTCCTATGCTAAGATAGAACGCTCATTTTGGTACCCATACTTGCATGGGTCCTACTTTGTTAGTACCCTTGTGAACCCAAATTTTCTTAATTTTGGATTTCACATGCATAGGGTTATGGTAGCATATTGCAGCCTTATGACTAGTCTTATTACATACAAAACATCTAATATGATGCATGCTTCTATGTGTGTGGATTCTTCCTCTATTTGGACTTATATGGTTTTCCAACAGTCCTTCCTTTATACTTTTTTTCTTTTTTCCATGTGTCGTGAAAAGTGAGGCTTAACTTTACTGTTCCTTCACAGTTGGTTTGTGGAGTCAATTTTACTCGACTCTACGACCCTTCGAGGTTGGAGAGTAGAGATTGAGTTACTCTTCTCTCTTTTGAAACCTAGGCCAGTATGAGATCATTTATTCCTTGGAACATAGGTTGGATCTGAGGAGGAGGGTTGGACTGGTTCTTCCTTCTGTGAGGATTTCACAAATGTAATGCTTCTACTTGAAACATTACTAGAGCTGGTTTCCTTTATCTTTTCCACATATGGTTTTGAGGCGGGTTCCCCAAAACCTAAACCTGTTCTATCAGATGCATTTCTCTGACTGGAGATTAAGGAGTCCATAGAAGAAGAGGATTTATTCCATGTAGAGATTGTCCTTTCCAGTTCCTCTATTATAGAGGTCAGACTTGACTCTCTTTGTGCATTAAGTTCATTGGTCTATTTTAAAAATTTATTCTCAGCTTCAAATTTGGAGATAGAGTTTTTAGTTGTTTCCAGTTCTTTCTGAACTTTCTCTTTCTCTTTTTGAAGATGAGAATAATCTTTGGACAGAACTCTAAACCATTTCATATATTAATGCAGATCAGATGTTATGCCACGTAGAGCAATTCTTAAATCATCAATGTCTACATCAGGAGAGTTAAAGTCAAATATCTCATCTATACTTACTTCAAGTATGTTAGAGCTCTTCTTATCCTTTGCATGTTTGGCCATCAGACAAAGATTTGCCATTTGATGATCTTCATCATCTCCAGATTCAGGAGTTGAGTCGTTGTCTGAGTCACTCCTTGATCCTCCGGCTATAAGACCTGTTTCTTTCTTCTGAAGCCTCTTGTTGCCTTTGAATTCTTTCTTTGAATTTGATCTTTTCTTGAGTTCATCTCTGAGAGGCTTGTTGCAGTTTGCAATGAAATGGCCAGGCTTTTTGTAGTTGTCGCATAAGTCATTTATTTCTTCGTGGCTGTTGTAGTTGTTGAACTTCATAGGTTTGCTGCTTTTGCCTTGACGTATGAACCTTCTGAGTCTTTTTACCAACATTTCAAAGTCCTCATCATCATCTTCATCATAGTCAGAGTCGTTCTCAGTGTTAACTTTAGAAGTGTTGTATGTTACTTTTAGAGCAACTCCTTTGTCTTTCGTTCTTCCTTCTGATCGAGTTTCTGCTCGTTGAGTCAGCTTCAAATCATATGTGAAAAGGTTGCCATATAACTATTGAACAGTCATTTCATGGAGATTCTTAGACTCTCTGATGGCAGTGGTTTTGGCATCCCACTTGCTAGGTAAAGCTCTCATGAACTTTATGATTAGATCTTTATTTGGATAGATCTTTCCATAGGCTCGGAGAGAGTTGAGTAGCACATTGAATCTTTTGTAGGTGGAAGTGACATTTTCTCCTTGAATGTGTACAAATATTTCATATTGCTGAGTCAGGAGAGATTTCTTGTTTTCTCTGACTTCTTTTGTTCCTTCATGCATGATGAGTAATGTCTCCCACACTTCCTTTGATGTTTTATTGTTTACCATATTTTCAAATAGATCGTCTTCTAACGATTGAAACAAGATATTCTTGGCCTTTTTATCGAGTTGGACAACTTTCTTTTCGTTGTCAGTCCATTCTTCTTTGACCTTGATCTGGATTCAGTTTGGATCATCTGGAACAAGCTTGGTAGGAATGTAAGGTCCATTTTGAACAGTTTCAAATAGATCTTCATCTATTGAATCCATGTAGGCTTGCATACGAACTTTCCAGTTGGTGAATTTATCTTTGTTGCACATAGGTGGCTTTCTACCTCCTCCGGTCTTTTATTCACTTATTAGATGTGCCATTGGATCTACTTAAGCTTTGTAGGCTGTTTGATAGAACCTGCTCTAATACCAATTGTTAGTTCCCAGAGGCACAATAGTTATCTAGAAGGGGGGTTGAATAGATATTTTAAATTCTTTCTTTTTAAAATACTTGTTAGTTTTGATAATGATTAAAGCACAGTGAAATTAAGATTTGTTTGTTTTCCCTTCAAGATATAATGAATAAATAGGAGTAAGGCAGTTATGACAGTTATAGCAGTTATGGCAAGAATATAAGGGACACAGTGATTTTAAGTGGTTAAGAGCATTCAAAGCTCCTAGTCCACTCTTCTACTCCTCGAGTAGGAAATCCACTAAGGATATCTTTACAACTTCTGAATCTCACAGATTCCTTCAAGATCGTCAGTCTTGGAACTTCTTAGTTCACTATTAAACTCGTCAAGTCTAGCAGACATGGTACTTCTCAGTTCACTTAGAACTCTTCAAGTCTTTCTGACTTGGAACTTCTTCCTTCACTAGATAATAGTTGAGTTGTTGAATGATGTTACTCAGTTGTTGTTAAGCTTGTGTTCAAAAGAACTGAGTAGCTGAGCAAGCTTTTCTTTTTCAGATCGTAGAGTGTGATCATTGAGTGTTCTTCAACTTTTTGTTCAATGCTTGCTTAAATCTTTCATCTGCTGATGTTTTGTATATATGATGCCTTTGAAATGTATCCATTGAAGACATCCATTGAAGCATTAAATGCATTTGACATTTCTGAGCTTTGATGGAGACTTTCTACATAACTTCTGATTAGCACACTGGCCCACTGACACAGCAGACTGCTATCTCACCTAACACCTGAAAACACTACAAGGAAATTGGTCATTGGCGACGGACGTATTGGCGATGGCTATTAACCCATCGATAATGACTTCACTGCCGACGGCACAGCCGTCGTTAATAAGTGCCATCGATAATACCCTTTTCCCCAGCCAAAATAGGCGCAAAAATTTGGCGGTGGAGGGAAAACTTATTGGCTACGGACATAAAATACATAGGCGACGGCAGTGCCGTCGCTAATGACTCACGGGCGACGGGTATCTAGCGACGGGACTCGCCGTCGAGAATGAGTAATATATTTTAAAACCCTCAGTTCGCGACGGCAACGTCTTCTTCTTCCCTTTTCCCTCTGTCTGAAATTTTCTCATTTCCCTCTCAATTTGCTCGTTTCCCTCTCGATTGAATACTCAGTTGGCTTTAACTAGGTCCAAATGCTCGATTGATTTCACCCATCACTGCAGTTCGCCGCCCCTTTCCTCCCTCTTGCATGCTCTGTTACTTCTCCCCTCCTCGTCGGCACTGTTCATCGGCGACTTATCAAGCCCTGTTCTCTTAAAGGTAATGTTTCTTCTCTTAATAGCCACTGAACATGATTTATTGCTCCTATTATTAACATAAAATTCTATCAGTGTTAACTTTGATTTCACATTGGGTGTTGTTTAAGTGGGTTGAATAGATGAACTTGATGTGGGTATGATATTCATTTATAATGCAATACTTTTCAGTTTGATGTGGGTATGATATTGATGTCATTAATGTCTTCTATGCATAATTAATCTCCTAATTTTTAAGTTTTGGATGTGATTTTATATATGGTAATGGTGATATATATATGATTTTTATGTCCTTTTGTGTTAATAGTTCCATTTTTATTGATAAGTTTGTGTTAATAGTGAGTATATATTTGATTTGGTGTTAATTACCCATTCTACTTTAGCTATATCATAAGTATTGTTCTGTTGGAATAGTGATATAAATTTGGTAAATGTGACTACATTTAATTAAATTTTTGATTACATTTGCATCTATATCTGTGATAATCTTCAATGTTGAAGTTTACGTTGTAAAGTTTTTTCCATTACAAGACGTTGATTTATCACAATTTGCTACATTCTCCATTAAGTATGTTTAGATATATATCACAATTGTGATAATCACAATTGATTCTAAGCTAGCATATCTCAATTGATTCTCAGCTAGCTCTATTGATTTGTCCAATTGAATCTCCTTCATCAGTTTCGCCCAAAGTAATCGCCGGTTCCAAGAGTAGTTCGCCGGCTGCCACCAGTTCACCGACCACTTGTGCACCGCCCAGTTCATCATTTCGTCCCCATTTCGCCCTCAGTTGATTCTACAGTTGTTCTACACTTCATTTTGGTAAATTTTTAAATTCAATTCAACACTTCTATATATATATATATATATATATTGGCAGTTCCTTTTTTTGCTTATTCCACTTTCCTTCATGTGTTTATTCAACTGTGTATTTCATTTAATTCAAAACACAAGGACAAATTGGTTGAAATTGTTGTTGTCGATTAAAACACCGAAGCAGGCAGGAAGGCAGTGGCCATTTGATAGTTAAATTGGGACAGAGTGAGTACTTAGTATATATAATTCTGCTCATTTGCCTTTCTTACTTTATTAATTATTTTCCTTACCATGCTCGCATTAAAAGTTTATACTTCTCATGTTTTCCTTACCATGTTTTATAGTCAGTTTGATAATTCTCATTGGTTATTTTGCTTCACATTGTTGGCATTAATGGTTTGAAAGGTGAAACGTGGATATTTTTTGGATTTCAAACCTCATATTTTTTGGAAACTTTCGATGTGTTGTGTAATGGCATTGAAAGGTTTGGATATTCTTGCATTCTAGGGTTCTTTAAATTCAATTACATGTTTTATTTATCTTTTATAATGCTTTTCATATTGAGTTTTTGATTTCTTTTGAGTATCTACAATTACATGTTTCTATATCCGTGTTGTGTTCTATAAATTCTAGTTTTTGGTGTATATTGATGCTTAAATTTTGACCTCATAGTAAGCATGGCTACTTGTTTGAAAAATATCGAAATTACGGGACAAAAGATAACTAGGTATGTTTTACCAAATGATGATTCATTATTAGTATCAGTTTCAGATTAAGATCCCTTATAAGCAAATATATTCAGTGTTTGACGCATCATGCATAATCTCTACATTCCTTGGTCAACTTTCTATTGTAGTGGCTACATGATCACAAAAGGTAACATCTATAGATGTTTCCCTTTGTTCTTTTATTTTCAATATTGTAAATGTGTATTAGTTGCTTTTTTTGGTAAGTTAAAAGTTAAAACTTCATAACATAGATTTATTTCATTGATGGTGAACTCAGTCTGTGATAATAGTTTGTGACCTGATAAAAAACTAGTATTCTTTTTGTTATACAAAAATAATCCTTACTTTGACATGCACATATATTTTCATATAGTTTAGGAAGCTTAGAAACCCGTTTGAGATTCACTTAGTAGGAGTGAATCTCAAATAGTCCCCGTTTTGGGACTGTTCTTGTATGTTTCGATCTCACTTAGGTCGGTGTTAACGACTTGAGCACGTCTTTATATTTTTTGAATTTTCGGTCAGTATATATATCTTGATGTTCTTCGGGTGCATATTTAGACTACGATGTGTTAGTCTATTTCGTGTACTTGAAGACCATGGGGAGGTGCTGCCGAAAATTCTGAAAAATGTAAAGATGTGTTCAAGTTGTTGGCATCAGTGAGGCGACACATCCGGGAATGGGATAGAAGCCTGACCCATTAGAGTGGGAGATGAAGTTAGGAAACTCATAAGCTTGCATATACATTAACTTGGAGACTTGATTGTGTTTGTCTAACTTTCCATATATATAGCAGACAGTTGTCCGAGATGTCTGTTGATCGAAGTTGGATGGAACGTAGGGTAGCCACTGATAGGAGTGGGCTTAGCTCTGAGTATCGTAGTGGGGTTGAACAGTTTCTCAACTTCGCGTTTGAGCAAGTCAGCGGCGATGAGATCAGATGTCCTTGTAAGAGGTGTGTGAATGAAGTGTGGAAGGAAAGGAGTGATGTCATGTGCGACTTATTTGTGTATGGGTTCAAGCAGGGTTATACGACATGGATCTATCATGGGGAAACCTGGTTGGATGAACATGAATCAGAACCGGAATCCAGAGGTGACGAAAACTTTGACTGTACTAACATGATAGTCGAAGCTGCTGGTTCGTACTTTCAGTGGAATACAGACAGGGATGGCAGTAGCGTCGAGCAAGAGCCGAATGATGGGGCTAAGGGTTTCTATGAGTTATTGCATGAAGCAGCGACACCACTGTATGACGGGCACGAAAAACACACCGTCTTATCTGCTGTGACTAAGTTTTTACACTTCAAGAATGAGCATGACTGTAGCGAGAGAGGTTTTAATGAACTGTTAAGCATTGTGAAGGAGTGTTTACCTGCAGGCAATAAGTTACCGGAGTCGTACTATGATGTGAAGAAAATGGTCAAAAGGCTCAATCTAGGGTATGAGAAGATTGATGCTTGTGAGAATGACTGTATGTTGTATTACGGTGATGTCAATAAAGATAAGAGGTCGTGTGATATTTGTGGTACAAGTAGATACTATGAGCAGCGCAAGAAAAAGGGAAAAGACGTGCCGAGAAAGATCTTACGTTACTTTCCCATTGCCCCGAGGCTTCAGCGGTTGTTCATGTCAATACATACCGCCGAGGATATGAGGTGGCACTCTACACGGGACATAGTCGAAGGTCAACTGACGCACCAGGCAGATGGGCTTGAGTGGAAAAATTTTGATAACAAGCGCCCCTCGTTTGCTGAAGAGGTTCGCAATGTTAGGCTTGGACTTGCTACGGATGGGTTTAATCCATTTAACGGGCCTTACACAAAGCCCTACTCAACTTGGCCGGTGATTATTGTGGTGTATAACCTCCCGCCTTCGATGTGCATGAAAGATCCCTACATGTTCATGCCTTTACTGATTTCGGGTGATAAGAGTCCGAGTAAAGACATCAATGTATACCTCAGGCCGTTAGTTGATGAGTTGAAGATGTTGTGGGAAAAAGGGGTTCAAACTTATGATGTATCTCTTAAGCAGAACTTTGACATGAGGGCAGCTTTACTGTGGACAATAAATGACTTCCCGGCGTTAGGAATGATCAGCGGATGGTCGACTCATGGGGGCTTATCATGTCCTGTGTGCATGGGGTCAGTTAAAGCTGTGCGGCTCAAACATGGGGGGAAAATGAGTTTCTTCGCAACATCCAGACAGTTTTTGCCGATTGAACATCGTTATCGACGGATGAGTAGACAATTCAATCAAAAAACAGAGAAACGTTTGCGAAACTGAACCACACTTAGCCAAAAAGCCTAGTTTGTGAAACTGAACCACACTTAGCCAAAAAGCCAAAAAAGAGCCCAAAACCCGCATCGTCCGTCCGAACGCCACGCAAACACACACACAGCACCGCGTAGGTATTAGACACGCGTTACAACTGACGGTACTCGATTCCGACATACGGAGACCGAGTTATCGCCTAGTTTGCGAAACTGAACCACACTTAGCCAAAAAGCCGAAAAAGAGCCCGAAACCCGCATCGTCCGTCCAAACGCCACGTAAACACACACACAGCACCGCGTAGGTATTAGACACGCGTTACAACTGACAGTACTCGATTCCGACATACGGAGACCGAGTTATCGCCTAGTTTGCGAAACTGAACCACACTTGGCCAAAAAGCCGAAAAAGAGCCTGAAACCCGCATCGTCTGTCCGAACGCCACGCAAACACACACACATCACCGCGTAGGTATTAGACACGCGTTACAACTGACGGTACTCGATTCCGACATACGGAGACCGAGTTATCGCCTAGTTTGCGAAACTGAACCACAGTTAGCCAAAAAGCCGAAAAAGAGCCCGAAACCCGCATCGTCCGTCCGAACGCCACGCAAACACACACACAGCACCGCGTAGGTATTAGACACGCGTTACAACTGACGGTACTCGATTCCGACATACGGAGACCGAGTTATCGCCTAGTTTGCGAAACTGAACCACACTTAGCCAAAAAGCCGAAAAAGAGCCCGAAACCCGCATCGTCCGTCCGAACGCCACGCAAACACACACATTGCACCGCGTAGGTATTAGACATGCGTTACAACTGACGGTACTCGATTCCGACATACGGAGACCGAGTTATCGCCTAGTTTGCGAAACTGAACCACACTTAGCCAAAAAGCCGAAAAAGAACCCGAAACCCGCATCGTCCGTCCGAACGCCACGCAAACACACACACAGCACTGCGTAGGTATTAGACACGCGTTACAACTGACGGTACTTGATTCTGACATACGGAGACCGAGTTATCGCCTAGTTTGCGAAACTGAACCACACTTAGCCAAAAAGCCGAAAAAGAGCCCGAAACCCGCATCGTCCGTCCGAACGCCACGCAAACACACACACTGCACCGCGTAGGTATTAGACACGCGTTACAACTGACGGTACTCGATTCCGACATACGGAGACCGAGTTATCGCCTAGTTTGCGAAACTGAACCACACTTAGCCAAAAAGCCGAAAAAGAGCCCGAAACCCGCATCGTCCGTCCGAACGCCACGCAAACACACACACTGCACCGCGTAGGTATTAGACACGCGTTACAACTGACGGTACTCGATTCTGACATACGGAGACCGAGTTATCGCCTAGTTTGCGAAACTGAACCACACTTAGCCAAAAAGCCGAAAAAGAGCCCGAAACCCGCATCGTCCGTCCGAACGCCACGCAAACACACTTGCGAAACTGAACCACACTTGTAGAACACAAACTAAAATAATATAAATATGATCTATTTTGGGGACTCCGTTATTAATATTTTAATTTTGTTGGGTCTTGTTGATGAGACTCGTGGAGGTGGAGATGGCGGCACAGGTGATGCTCGTGGAGGAGATGGTGATGATTTCCGAGCTGATGCGGATGAGACTATGGAGGATGGGACTGGCGATGGGACAGAGATTCCTGATCTTGGGCAGTAGTTGATTATATTTATATTTTGACTTTCATGTATGTATTTAGCTTTTGAGTTGTATAGATTTCAGTTTGGTATCTAATTATATTAATTGTTGATAGTAAAAGATGTGATTGTTATTGATATGCGTATATTGTCATTATTTATTTTTCTTAGTTTATAACAGGTACAATGTATATGTAAATGAACAGGGGAATTTTGCAATTTTATTATTTTTTTTTAAAGGGGGTCATTGGCGACGGGACCATTGGTGACGGCCATGCCGTCGGCAATGACTCATAGGCGACGGTACGCCGTCGGCAATGACCCCCGTCGCCAATGACCCACTTGCCGACGGCGAACGACGGGAGACCGGGGCGACGACCCATACGGCGACGGTAAGGGCGACGGACATTGCCGTCGCCAATGACCTCATTGCCGACGGCAATAGGGTCATTGGCGACGGCACATGTCGTCGGCAATGACCTTATTTTTTGTAGTGAAAGGTGTTTCCTGCTGACCCATAGTACTTTCTTTAGTTTCTTCAATACGTTTCTTTGTTATATACTAAGGATGACTGTTGTGTTATTAGGACTTCCGAGGTCTTCAACGTCTATAGCTCATTCCATATTTGTTTTGATTAATCTTCAAACAAGTGGACGAGGCTAGATGCTTCTGACACATACAGATGAAGCTCTACGATTCTGATCGTGGTGTCATGCCACCTTGGTACTTGGTCTGGTGCTAATAGATGAGAACACTTCAATTTTTCTTAAGTACTAGTACACTACGATCTTCACTTGCTTGACTTGCAGACTCTACGCTTCTGAGAGCACTCTGCGAACTCTGACTTGGTTCGACAAACGTTAGGACTACTCTACAATTTCAGAGAGGCCCTTTAAAGTAGATACACTACGATCCTCAATGCTCTATGATTCTGCCTTGTCTTCTACAATCTCTTGATCATCTTGATAGACTACAATTCAGTTGAAGCATATCCATTACATTTCAAGATATAGATCAACCTAACAGTTTTGATCTCTTCTTCTATACATTCATTTACAGAATGATAAACATTTAAAGTTCAGATTAACCTAACAAATTTAATCTATCACTAAGTCCTTGTACATTTGTTCCTTTGAAGGACTTTACATATAATCATGACTATTAACTTTCAACATCAAATTTTAAATATGCAATCTCCCAACATCTTTCAATTAGACAAATTAACATTCAAAAATGAATTGTTACACATATCACTTTGTTTGCATTGTATTCAAGTTAATAATTTTCTTTACATATGTGTAACCAATATCTTACCGGAATAAGTTGTTTGGAGATGTGCAGTATAAAGAGGCATTATTAAAGTATGACATTGCTCTACAACTTGCCTTAGTGATTCTCTCTATTGATGATTTACGTTCAATTTTTCATTCAAATTGTGCCACATGATTCTTTAAAATGGTATGTTCTTTTCATGTCCACATCTAGGAGGTTATGTTACACAAACATTTAAAAGAGGTTAGCCTGTTAAGTTGAGTTATAGTTTAGCGTGTAGGACGTCTCCTACATATATGAAATATAATGTCAGTGGTCATTTTGGAATCAATACCTATTCCAAGATCTACTAAACATTGATTTTTTTTACTAAGATTATCAATAAAAAATAAAATGAAAATAGTAGTATCTATCTTTTTGTAATTTTGCTAAATTTATGAATTCAGATATGAATATATGATGGAGAGCATTTGTTAGATTAAATTGAAATTATCAAATTAAATTGATTTTAGTCTTAAAAGTATTAATCTGGAAGATATATTAGCATGTGAGGAAATAAAATTCTAAGATGGTAGTGATGTTCAGTGCTTGTAGTTATTATCATTAAAATAATATGTGCAGTTGCAAAATTGTTAATGGGTCTATAACATCAAAACTCACATTTAATATATTTAATATTTGTATATGTTAAAAAAAACAGGGTTTTTTTTAGTCTTTATTTAGTTTTTCTATACTAAATTTTCTCAGTCTAAACCTTTTTTTTGGGGTTTTGTTTTCTCTTTTATAGTTTCATATCTGTGCTATTTTTCTTTTCTTTTTTTGGCGGGATGGCTTCTTTTTGATTGGAATAGAATGAGGTGTGAGGCTGACTTAAATCACTTTCACTTGCTTGTGCTTTCTTTCATTTTTTAAATTTATTTCATCCATTACAAGATCGGAACAGTAAAGTTGTTGATTCAGTTGAAGAAGAAAACTATCAAGACAATTCACCAAAAAAAAAAAGCAAACATATTCATGAAAAAAGAGTTGCAATTTGAGGCCTAGAAAGCCTTTGTTCAAGCAGAATAATGTGAATAATTGAGGAACAAAGCTTAGATTTAGTTGAATTTTAAGGTGGTGTTTAAATTTTAGTTGTATTTCTCACAACTTATTATATATTATGAAAACTAAAAATTTCAATTTTCAATATATATATTTTTAAATATATGTTTCTGAGTGGTGTTCTAACATTTTACTTAGCAGTGAGTCGTTGAAAGGAGCTTATTGTTTGGGTTACATAGAATGTAATTCTATTCAGTTTTAGTAGACTAAAATTATAATGACATTAGTAATTTTTATTAGGTTTTGACCATATTTTTGCAATGGCTATAATGGTGTATATAACTAATGTGTTTTGGTTTGAAGTGAGTTAAATAAAAGGAGGAGTTACAATGGAAGTATAAATATGACATATGATAAAGTGCAAGTGAGTAGGTAAGTGCTATTCAAATTCTTTTATTTGATGAAGATTTTTCCAATAATATTAAATTCTTGGGGTCTTGCAATTTATATATGGTATCTTTTGATATATTTGTTTTGCTCTCTTTGATGCATTGCTTTATTTCATACGAATAAAGAACTTAATTCCAAGGAAGCAAAACCAAAAGAAGACTACCAGATTAAAGAATCTTAATAATTTTTAAATTAGTTTCACTTCTGAATTCTTTAAACCTTTCAAATAATTTACACCTATATTTCAGTAAATACACACATTCAACTATTTGAATGATCATCTCATTTTCTTATACTAATTTGTTCAATATGCAAAATTATTTTCACGTAAGTCAAGTATACAAAATTCATCAAGTAATATTCCAATTATATACAAAACATTATTATAAATAGAACAACAATCGTTCTTAAATATAATACCAAAGATTTTATTGTCCAACAACAAAATAGAAATAATGTTTCTAAAAAGAACTAGAATACAATAACAACTTATTGACTTAATAGATTTTCCTGTAGGTATTGCTAAACTATAAGTTTCTATGGCTAATATAACAACATTTGCTTCATTTCTCACACATATGATTGCTTATCTTTGTTTAGCTTTCTACTTCTTCTTGGTCCCTTCATAAATCTATATTTATAATTACCAAAGCCGACATCCAATACCCAAGTAGAACCTTGAGTTAAAGAAGAATTTATTTCAATCATGAACAAAAACTATATTTGTAACCGAAGCTTCACTAAGCTTCTTGTGGTTAGCCTCTACAAGATACTTCTCGTAGTTTTTTTTTCAGTGTCCAGGCTTATTGCAGTGGAAGCAAACTCCTTTGCTATCCGTATCAGTTTTGTTCTTATTATCCTTTTATTTATACCTTTTCTATTTACCTTCTTAGAATCGTACTTCTTTTTAGAAGATCCTTTGGCCCCTACCAGTAAGACTTGGTCTTTCTTAGTTGAAAAGTGACTCTCAACATTTTTCAACATGTTAAGCAAATCAGCGAGGCTGATATCTAGCTTGTTCATATGAAAAATTCACAACAATTGTGAGAAGGAGTCCGGGAGTAAATGCAAGATCAAATCTTTGCTCAACTCTCCATCCATGACAAAACATGTTGTCCTAATTGTTCAATCAAATTGATCATGTTTAGGACATGTGTCTGTACTTTAGTGTCATTGTTCATTCTAGATCGGAAGAGCTCCTTAAATATCTGATATCTATTAGTCGTACTTTCCTCACCATCAACTACTTGACGTGCAGGAGTATAGTAGGAGCATCCATAGTTTCATGCTGACGCTAAAGCTCATTACTCATGGATACGAGCATGAAGCATTGAGCCAACTGTGTATCATCTTGCCACTTTCTAAAAGCAGCAATGTCTTCCTCAGATGCATTATCTGCAACCATTGCATAAATAGACATATTAAGGACATAAGATAGCTTTTCAGCCGTGAGAACTATTCTTAAATTCCTTTACCAATTCATTTAATTCGGTCCGGTTAATTAACATCTAATATGTTACGCAGTGATAGTAATTTTAAACATTGTAAAATTCTGTAAATGAATTTGTAATTATCAACATTTTAGCATACATTCTTTTATTAATTACCGAAATAAATTAGGTCTTGTTTTAAATTGGTATCTCCCATTATATTCTTCAAACTATATTACCCTCGATTATATAGTTCGGCAAAATCTAATTAATGATTTGCTAGTGAGAATAAGAATCCCATTTCAAATTTATATAGCCTTGTGGTGACACAACAAACTATATATAAATAAATAGGTAGACAACTCTTGTCAATTACATCATCATGTAATTCCTTTTATTTTGCCTCTTAGATTATTTTGATCAAGTGGTGGCACATCCGAATCAAAATTATCCAAGTTAAGTCCAACCTAGCACTCCATATATTAAAAAAAGAAAAATTGTCTTTGTGGTGACACAACAAAAAAACATTGTTCAATTTTCTTTATAAGCATCAAATGTGATAAAATTAACATCTCAAAAATTAAGATAAGCCTTGTGATACTCTATTATTTTTATCATGCTAGAAGGAGACGTTCAATATTCCAAATATCTTTGAACACTTAGGACTTAATATAAAAATTTGAAGGGTTTGTTTATTATTAATTTGTCTCATCTTGTTTAGCGCGCATGCACACACACACACACACACACACACACACACACATATATATATATAGTATAAGCATGCACATATAGAATACTATATTCTACCCGGATTGATTATAAACTTTTATTCTAGTTTGGTTCACTAGAGCCACCAAGTGAACCAAAAGGTCAAATCCTAGGAGTGCAAGAATTAATATTTAAATATAACTATTACATTTAAATCCGGACTCTATTACAAATGGGTCTTCAAGCGCTCCTTTCTCCTTGATTTCCAATTCTTCAAAATTAATTCTAACTATTCCTATTACAAAACTATTTAAAATAAATAGAAACCTTAATCAGCAGTCAAGGGGAAGTACATAGCAGGGAGTTACAATTTACATTAAGAAAAAAAATTAGAGAAGGCGAGGTACGCATACCCCATTTAATAAAACACATACATTCACGCATCCAACTAAAATAAAATCCAATCACATTGGTCAATAGTACATAATCAATCTCATTTATTATCACACACATTACCATATGCATCAGTAAATAACATTCATCTCATGAATAATAAACATTCAATATATATATATTGATATCATTTAATGGGCAAATTTAGTTAATATAAAATCTAATTTTGAATCAAAATAAACTCCTTTATTTTAATCCAAATTTAAATCAAAATAAACCTCTTTTATTTTAATTTATCCAATTTTGAATAAAATAAACTATTTTATTTTAATCAAATTCTTTAATCAAAATAAACTCATATATTTTAATTAATTATAGAATCCAATTCCAAGTAAAAAAAACTCATTTATTAAAGGAAACACGAATTCTCTTTCCTATTCACAAATAAACTCTTTTATTTTGAATAATATGAAATCTTATTCCATATCTAAATAAACTCCTTTATTTAAGAAAATATGGAATCCAATTTTAACTCCAATTAGTTATCATGGGATCCAATTTCAACTCTAATTAATTAGCATTAAATCTAATTTTAAAATTAAAATAAACTCTTTATTTTAATTATAAAATTATTAAGATTATATATATATATATATATATATATATATATATATATATGTAATGATTCATAGCATGTATTTTCTATGAATCAAAAATGGGCAAATAGCATCTCAACCTAACAAAATTTGTCGTCCGAAAATTATACTAGCGGACTGGATTAAACATGAAAGTGGCCCAAAATACCCCAATCATACCCTCATGGCCCCATCGGTTAAAACTAGGGCTGTAAATGGTAACCGGAAAATTCGTACTCGTCCGCATCCGTATTCGAAAAAATGCGGATATTATTCGTATTAGAAAAAAAAACGGATATATCCGTATTCGGTTTAAAGGAATCCGTAAATAAACGGATACGAATATGGATATAGGCATATTCGTTTTCGATTAACATCCATCCGTAAATATATCCGACAGATACGGATATCCGGATTCCGATATCTGGAATCCGTATCCGAATAACTTATATATATATATATATATATATATATATATATATATATATATATATATATATATATATATATATACAAACACACACTTAATATTTACATTAATTAAATTATTAATTAATGTAAATTATTAATTAATAATTTACCTATATAAGTTGTTAATAATTTAATATATATATATATAATATATGTATTTATTAATAACTTATATTCATTGATTAATCACTTACATTTATTTATATAAGTTATTAATATATACGTGTGTGTGTGTGTATATATATATATATATATATATATATATAATAAAACAGAACCCATTTTGAATCTTTCATTTGGCAAAGCACAAGGACGATTCAGATTCATCCTAACTTAATTTTTCCAACTTAATCTAAAGGCTCATATTTCTTCCCGCCCAAATCAAATTCACTCATACACCATACTCTCTCTCATGTTCACACACAAAATCTTTCTCTTTCCTCTCTTCTTCACACACACACACAAAAATAAATAATAATAGTACTAAAAATAAATCTATATAATAAAACATAACTCATTTTGAATCTTTCATTTGACAAAGCACAAGAACGGTTCAGATTCATTCTAACTTATTTTTTCCAACTTAATCTAAATGCTCATATTTCTTCCCGCCCAAATCAAATTCACTCATACACCATACTCTCTCTCATGTTCACACACAAAATCTTTCTCTCTCTTGTCTTCTTCCCACACACACAAAAACAAATAATAATAGTACTATAAATAAATATAATAATAATAATAATAGTACTAATAATAATTATAATAGTACTAATAATAGTAATACTAATAATAATTATTATAATAGTAATAGTAATAGTAATAGAAATAGAAATAATAATTATAATAATAATAATAATAATAAATATTCTGATTCATTCTAATTAATTTGAGCGGAAAAGCACAAGTACAGTTCAAATTCATTCTAATTTTAATTCAAAATAATAATAATTATAATATAATAATATTATTATTATAATAGTAATAATAATAATAATAGTAATAAAGTAATAATAGTTATATTAAAGTTAATATTAATATTAATATTAATAATTATAATTAAAATTATAATAATAATAGTAATAATAATAATAATAATAACAACAACAACAACAATAATAATAATAATAACAATAATTATTGTTGTGGTGTGGTGAATTATGATAATTTTTATTGATAATTGTAAGTTTTGTAGACAAGTTTAATTTTTTCTGGATATCTACTTTTAGAGGAAAATTAATTATTGTGGTAGTGTGGTAAATTATGATAATTATTATGTCTGATTTTAAGTTGCAAAAAGTCTTTAAGTAATAAAGTATTTTTCGAATTTTAATCTAATTTTTCGTTACGCCGTGCCATCAGGCACGGGAAATTACTAGTATATTAATAAATCATAACTTAGATTCATTAATTAATCACTTTAACTTATATTCCTTAATTAATAACTTACATATACATTTATATATATAAGTTATTATATATATACACACATATATATTAATAACCTGCATTAATTAATTAATAACTTATATATATATATATATATATATATATATATATATATACACACACACAATATACACACACATATATATTAATAACTTACATTCATTAATTAATCACTTACATTCATTTATATAAGCTATTAATATATATTTATATATATACACACACGTTTAAGGACAACGGTCGAGAGGCGGGAGCAATGGAAAAAATACTTTTATTGTTAAAATGTGTTAGGTCTGAATTAATTTAAAATTAATCTATAAGGGAGAGTTAAATAAATTAATTCATATTTATGAATTTTTGGGTGGAGAATATTTATCACTTTCATTTGCCTAATTATTTAGAAACTAGAAGTCCAAATATGTAAAATAAGTTCAATGTCAATTTTGAATCAAGTTAGATTAACTAGTTGTCACACATACATTATAACTCGCACTCTCCATAAATATAATGAAATCAAATAATTTCTTATAACCATGTAATTTATTTATTGAGGATAAATAATAAATAAATCTCCCATAAATATTACTATTCATTTATTAAATATTTTTATTTCTCTTTTTTATTATTTAATAAAATTTGAAAGAATAATATTGAGATTTTAATTTCAATTTGATCCATCAAACAAAGTATCGGCTACATTATTGAATCTTTTTATTTTCACCCAAAACGTCAATTAACATGTTCCTCTCTTTATGATTAGGATGTTTAATTAATATGTATGGTTTAAATATTAAATTATGTTTAATTAATATGTATGATTTAAACTTTAATTTTTTTTTCTTAAATATTTTGAATGAATTTTATATTAGGTTACTGATAAACGAATTCGGATATTCGGATATCCGAATAATTTGTCTATTCGGATAAAAATAAACGGTAACGGATATTATCCGTATTCGAATATTTTTCCGAATACCGGATACGGATAATATTTTTAAAATCCGTCGGATATCGGATACGGATAGCGAATTAGTTTTCCGGATAAGAATATGAATATACATGTATCCGTATCGGTTTAATACCGTTTACACCCCTAGTTAAAACAACACCTAGTCCCTGCTGCGATTTCGCCAAAACAACTGTTACGAGAACTCCCTATTGCGATTTCCCCAAAATTACTGTTGCGAGAACTACCTAAAACAACACCTAGTCCCTGCTGTGATTTCCCCAAAATTACTGTTGCGAGAACTCCGTACTGAGATTTCCCCAAAATTACTGTTGCGAGAACTCCCTATTGGTGATGATTTATTCTTTAGGGAAGGAGGTGGAGTTGGAAATGAGACAGCTCCTCACAAAGCACCTCCAATTGAGAACACTCAGCCTTGTAGTCTCGAAGAGCTTTATAACGGTACTACCAAGAAGATGAAGATATCCAAAGACATTTTTTATTTAAGTGGGTAAGTACTTGTTTAGTTTCAGTTTTTTTATATTGTACAAGATTTGGTGTATGTTTTTAGTTAATATATTATCTACAATGTTATTAAGATTTAATTGTATGCTATGAGATCAATTTAATCATTCATTTTGTTGTCTTTGGTTCATTATAAGTAATTTAATCACCTACTTAATTAAATCAAGGAGTTGTTGGTTAATATAAAATGGGAATGAACCTATTGATTGCCCAAGACCAAAAAGTCACTTCTTAGTTCTTTTTGACTTAATTTGAAGCATGAGAATTTTTTTGAATAAAATTTATGAACTTCCTAAATACGAAGATAGAGTAGAAGTCGTATTAGAAAAATAAATCAATGAGTATTTGATAGTAACTACCGGAACATATATGTTTGTATTGTCCCCTTTCTTTTATTTTGTTGGGATACTCTGGCTTATGTTCTTGTTTTGGTGCCTCTTCACATTGCGGAGAGCATTTATAAGCCCACTTTTTGATCAAGGAGGAAGTCACAGCCACTATTCTCAGCTCTCGAGTTAAAACAGTTTATATTGGCAATTATGTTCTTTATTATAACTTGGGGTAGATGCACTTGTATCTTTTATGGTTATTTAGTGCGCCTGAAGGTGCAAAGAGTTGGAATCAGTAACTGGAAACTGTGTCATAACTTTACAGTGCTCCTAAAATTGAACAATTGGTGCCATTATAATCTAGTGAAAATTAAAGCTTTTGTAGTTCCTTTGTTTCCTAGCTTGAGTTATTGTAACTACCTAACAGTTGATATCGGATGAGCTTAGCTTTGATTTTACCTTAAAAGATGATCCAAGGATTCTTATTGTAAGAATATATGTGATCCTAAGTTTGTGTCTTCTTTGACATTTAGAAGTCTTTTGTTTTAAATGTCTTATTGATGTGGTGCCAAAAATAAGCAGGTGCAATTTAACAGACAAGCACATTGGAGAGAGCATATATGTTTAAGAATCAAATGATGAAAAAATAAATCTGAATCTGCTGTAAATACATTTTTACACTTTGCTCTTATGTTTTCAGTCGTGATTTTTATTTTTATATTACATTGTTTATGTGAATTCCAGCAAAGGATTCTTAATATTTCCTTGTTATATCAGTTTATGATTATCTTGTTTATATTCTTTTGATTTCAGCAAGACGGTGTGAGTGAAGGAGATTTTAACTATTAACATCAGAGCAGGATGGAAGAAAGGTACAAAGATCACCTTCTCAAAGAAGGGGAATGGGCATCCAAATGTTATACCTACAGATTTGTCTGCATTATTGATGAGAAACTTCACAATGTGTTTGTTCGAGATGGAAATGACTTGGTTGTCTAACAGACTATCTTTGAATGAAGCTTTAACAGGTTACACACTATCTATCAACACCGTCGATGACAGGAGTTTAATAGTTCCAATTAACAATGTGACTCATGCGACCTATGAGGGGGTTGTTCCGAGGGAAGGAATGCCCATTCCAAAAGATCCAACCAAGAGGGGAAATTTGAGAATCAAGTTCAACATCAAGTTCCCTATCAGGTTGAGTGCTGATCAGAATGATGGAATAAATAAATTATTACTTCGTTGAGATCAACACAAGTGAAGTAGCATTAGTGAAAAAACTTTGGTAATCAACTTTCTACCAGCTAATTCCATGAAAGTTTATATGGTATTTAAGTATATGAAATAGACAACTTAAAGTGTTTATGTTATATAGCAAGTAATGTGCAAAAGCATATGGCATTTTCATTCATTGAGTTATTCAAGTGAAAAACCATTAAAAATCTTGAACTACTGAATGCTATTTATTTAAATGAGTAGACTTACTAGCAGGAGTAGTGGGGCTTCATAATAAACAATAAAAAATATCTGAATGCAAGGAATATGTGAATGAGTAGACTTACAAGCAGGAGTAGTGAGGCATTGAACCATTGTTAAAGTCATCCACTAGAAATTCTAGCGGACCTTTTAATAAATGCTTAATCCAGTCCGCTAGAATAACTAGCGGACGCCAGATTTTGTTTTTAAATCATAGTCTCTTTGTAATTGGAGGTAGAGATGCTATTTGTCTATTTTTGATTCATAGCAAATATATGCTATGGATCATGACCGTAATATTACAAATGATATCATAATTGTTAACAGTTAACAACGGATGCTCTTGATGGATGACAAATCATATATGATTCAGTGTTTTCGAAGAAAAAAAACAGATTTCACGATTTTTTTTCATAAAATAATAATTTTATACAACAAAATTATGCCCAATTCAATTGTTCTAAACACATATCAATATACATATCAAATTAAAACAATTAATAATTTGTATAAAGGTTTGGCTCTGATACTACTGTTAGGTTTTTAATATTCATGAACACAATCAAATTGCATAAATTAAGCGGATGCATGAAAAATTAGAATTTACAATTTTTTACAAATCATATTTTCGGATCATCCTTTATGCACAATTATTAATTAAATGAAAATATGAAGAACAAGAATTATATCCTTGAATATTCGAGTTTCCTCATGTACAAGTTCACCTCTAATCCTTTTCGCGTTCAACTTGAATTCGCCTAGTTTGGTTCCTTCTTTTGATTAATGTTAGTCACCCAAGTGTTTGGCCTCTAGAGGTGATCCACCAAGGAAAAAGAAAGATTCAAGAAGATGGGTATTTGACAAAACTCTAATTTTTATATCTCTCATAGAAAATGGTGTACTCTCCCAACTATTGGAATATTACGTATTCACGTGTTTTGTGCAAGTGTCAACCACCTCATCCATAATAAGACTCCTCTTATTTATAGATGTAGGCAACCCTCCTTAACAATTAAGGAATTGAGTTTTATTTTAATTAATTAAACTCCTTTAATTAATTAGGCTCCTAATCTTACTAAGAATAATTAATTAAACTATTTTTATTAATTAGTCTCCTAATATTATTAGGAATATATAAGAGTACATTTATTAATTAATTACCAAACTCCTTTAGAAATTAAATAATAATAATAATAGTAATAATAATAATAGTAATAAGACTCCTCTTATTAATTTATATTTAATATTTTCAAAATATTAAGTAATAAATATTAAGCTATTTAATTTATTCTATCACCATAGATTAAATTAAATATATACTTAACTTATTATTACGATTATGCCATTAACTTCTTAAATAATTATTCTTACTTTTATGGTGTGATCCTTTAGGTTCTCCATATTAAATCGGTTGTGAATAAATCAATTTGAACAATTCTAATCTTATTTAAATAAATAAATTAAACTATTAATTTTTTTTAAATAAATAATATTTATTCTACAATAGGAATAAGCCTTCCTAGCGATTAACGACTTTTCAGATAATATAAATTTCAACATTAATCATAAAATAACCTTTGAGTAAATAGTCACCGTACAATTTAATCCTTCCACTATACAATGTCCCAATTAAATATAAGACATAGAATTACTGTCAAGTCTTATATTATTTAATTATATGTATTTTGACTCTTAAATGCACAACTCCAAATAATGCAAATTAGAAACTCCTTTCTAATTTCATTCTGCCCTGGCCAAGGACTACTGGGTTGTCATTTATTGAATCACATAGGACATTTCTCTTCTTTTACTAGAAGCGGTAGATTCTTTATTGATCATACATTATCTCCATGTACGACTTATTATACCCAAACATACCCTTTGATATACCCTAAGGGTCTTAAGGAATAAGTCAAAGTATAATTCATCATACACAAGATACTATGATGATCTCAAGTCCAAAGATCACTTGTACTACTATCACTACAGGAATTCTTATTGACAAGCAAATAAAACTCCATTAGGTATTCCTTAGCGATCCACGTTCAGTGAACTTATTCTCTAATAAACACCTACATACTTGATTTAATGTCTCCACACAAATGATCATGAGATCAATTGTGACACCCCCAAAATAGGTCCACATGACCCATTCTGAGTCGCCAGATATCACATTACAAAAATCAAATACAAACTTTATTTATACAACTGTTGACCTGTCGTGCAGAATACGACAACACATAAGCTGTGAGTTTTAATACAATATTGTCTCGTAGACATTATCTAAACTCAAATTATTACAATGCCATATAAAATACAGCAGCAAATATTTCATCACCCCAAAGAAGAACGAGAAGATTACTATTCTGTTCATTCTAGTGAGGTGCACTTTTGACGCTTTCAAAGTCGGGTTCTCATCACCCTATTATTGTTCACCAAAAGAAATTATTAAGTGACATATAATATACGACACACCCATCTTAGATCCTGAATACAATTATATATTGCATGTCATGTCATTTTATAATGTATTGAGAAACTTCAACAGTCTTGGACCATCACATTATTCCCTTGTTATCCGCGCTCGACCCAATTACACTATTAATACCTGAAAGGAATTCTGAAGCAAAAGGTTGAGCACAAATAGCCTAGTAAAGAATATCATAACTAAATATAATTAAATTATCAATAGCATTCATCAATAATAAATCAGAGATTTAGAACATATGGTAGATGATAAAACTTTTCAACCATAGTTGCAGCGGAACGAGCAATCCATTAGAAGAGTCAAATAGACTATAAAGTCTATTATCTTCTCCATGTTAAAAGTCCACCAACAATGTTTTATCCCTGTAACATCAATCAATAGTTCCTGTCCACAATCATATGAATAACTCATAATCATAATTGTGGTACTAAATTCCTCTTCGCACCCAGAACGAAGATAATTTTCATCACATGTCTTTACCTGAAACATCAAAGATCATGGTTATACCAAATCACATTTCCTGTTCATAATCATATTAATAAATTCATCTTTTCACTACGGGTCAAAGATATTCATTAACAACTCATCTTTGCACTACAGGCCAAAGACATGCAACTGTATTTTTATAAGAGTCAAGTAGAGCATGATATCTACTATCTTTTACGAATTAAAAGTATATTATCAATATTTTATCGCTGAGACTCAGCTTAATTGTGACGCCCCCAAAATTAGGTATACATCACCCATCTTGGGTCGCCATATACATGGTACATAATTCAAATACAACTTACTAATACAACTATAGTGTACAATACGACAAAACATAAACTATGAGTTTGAATACAAATATTGTCTACTAGAGATTATACAAACTCAAAAAGAGTCCTCATTACAATTATTATCATACTATTTCACAGAAGAGTGAGGACTACTAATGCTATCTTCTGGACCATTACTCCGTTCCCCGACTCATCCCAGCTATATTCTCATTTCCTGAAGAGAACAGTGAAAGAAAGGGTGAGCTCAATTAGCCTAGTAAGAGATATTATGACTAAGATAATGCAGAATAAATTATCTTTAGCCTTCAACAGTGTTAAACTGATAAAATATAGTAAACATCACGTTTAACTGCAGCGGAACAAGCAATCCATTAAAAGAGTCAAGTAGAAAATAAAATCTATTATCTTTTATGATTTAAAAGGTTTTTCATCACTGTTATAGCTGAGACTCAGCTTAATAAATATTCCACATCATCGAATCACCCCTGCACTACGGCCAAGGATATTCTTTAGTATCACGACCACAATTATTCATGCACTACGGGCCAAGAATATTTTTTTATTCATTAATGGTCATGATGATGCCAACAACTGTCCATCAATGCACTACGGGCCAATGAGGATGTTTACCACATCATTTATAACATTACGGTCATGATTACACCGAATAATCCCTGGTCATAATCATACCAAGTCCATCTATGCACTACAGGCCACAGATGACTTTCAACATAATATAAACATGAGGATGATGACAATGATATAAGAATTCAATAAAAACAAGTTCAAGAATTATTTTATCCAGAAATTATTAACGTCTAAATTGTCAACATGATACTGTTTTGTAGAGTAAAATTCAAGAATGATCAAAAGAATATTTCCATAAAAGGATACTGGATGAAGCACAAATATCAAGGATATTCCACTAATTTCATGGAGTAAAGAAGTCAGAATTTTAATCAACTGAGTAATACCGAATACAATAACAAAAGATATCACCATGCATGCGATAGAGACCGCACAAACAGGTTATTCCAGCAGAATAATAATAACGGAACCAGGTCAAGTGAAATTCACACCGACAGGATGTTCCAACAGAATAATAAATGCGGAATAGTAAATGATGGAACCAGGTTCGGCGTATAGCACAGACAGGATATTCCGACAGAAATGTAAAGACGGAATAGTAAATGGAACCAGGTCCGGCGTATAGCACAGACAGGATATTTCGACAGAAATGTAAAGACGGAATAGTAATGGAACCAAGTCCGGCGTATAGCACAGACAGGATATTTCGACAGAAATATAAAGACAGAATAGTAAATGGATGTCACCAAGTATAGGGTATTCCGCGTATACAGGTTATTTCAACAGAATAATAATGAATGGAATAACATAAGGATTTCACCAAGTATAAGGTATACCGCGTATACAGGTCATGTATAGGGTATGCAACTTTTACAGGTTATTCCAACAGAATAACAAAGAATGGAATAACATAAGTTCTCTTCAAGAAGAAAGAATAACATCCCTTACATTATTAGGAGATTGAATACTGCAGTAGTGTAGTAACCGAATACTCTTCTTCTTTCTCTCTTATTCTCTCTATACTTTCTCTCTCTATAGCTTGAATGAATTCGTGAAAAATAATGAAGCACTAGGCCTCTATTTATAGAAGATTTCTAGCTTAGCACTTGCCATGTGAAAAGGCAAGTGGCTTGACGACTGGTGATGTAAAAAGAAAAGTGGTTTGACGCCTGTAATGTGAAATGACAATTGGTTCGACGCCTGTAATGTGAAATGACAATTGGTTCGACGCCTGTAATGTGAAACGACAATTGGTTTGACGTCTAGTAAAGGTAATTACTATTTACGAAGGTAATTACTATTGACGAAGGTAATTACTATTGACGAAGGTAATTACTATTGACGAAAATAATTACTATTGACGAAGGTAATTACTATTGACGAAGGTAATTACTATTGACGAATGAGACTCTTAGATGATGACATATGGGCCCCCCATAAAATAACCAAACTTACCACAAACGTCTCATAACAGACTCTTTATATACATCAAGGATTGAATAAATATTACCATAAATTAATTCTTTTTAATCAACACATAAATAATCTTTCAACAATTATTAATCATTTATAACTTGTCGTCTCAATTATTGATTTAATAGTATAACATATTATACAGATGATACTGTGACAATAATTGAATCAATAATATAAGAGATATGATGCAGCAATTACTATAGCAATAATTGAGTATAGCTGAATGACTTCTCACGTAAGCATCAATAATCAATACCGTGTGCTACTATGCAACCACGCGTATTACTGTACTTTTACTGCTGAGTAGTTCAACAGTTTTAAAGGTAACACCTCCGCCGTTATTTTTATAGAAAGATAATTTTGTCATTTTCTAACTACGACAATACTTCCGTTGTGGGGTCCACCAATGATTGTGCCATCGTACGAATATTCCCCGACAAAAAGAATATTCCCCGACCAAACGAATATTTTATAACAACTTGCGTACTTTGCAAAATTTATAAATATTACCCACAACTATAACATTATATCAAATTTATTCCATAATATTCAAAAATAATAATTATAGAAAATTCATCTTTATTTATAAAAACTGAGGTCTTACAACCTCCCCTTCTTATGAAATTTCGCCCTCGAAATTAGGGTACGTACCTGGTATGTCGAAGAGGTAAGGATACCTTGATTTCATTTCAGATTCTAACTCCCAAGTCATTTCCTCAACATCGTGGTTTCTCCACAAAACTTTGACTTGAGGTATAACCTTGGAGCGTAGAATATGTTCCTTCTTATCCAAGATTTGAACAGGAATCTCTTTATACGTCAAATCTTTCGCTATTTCGTCCGGTTCTAACTCAATAATGTGGTTCGGGTCTTTCACATATTTACGTAACATGGATATGTGAAAAACGTTATGAACACGAGACATACTTGGCGGTAAAGTGAGTCTATAGGCCACAGTTTCTACTCGATCGAGGATTAAAAATGGACCGATGAATCAAGGATTGAGTTTTCCTCTCTTTCCAAATCTTGTAACTCCTTTCTATGGAGTAACACGTAACAACACATGATCTCCTATATTGAATTCCACATCCTTTCGATTAAGATCAACATAACTCTTTTGTCGATTTTGTGAGGTTTTTATACGTTGTCGAATCGTTTGAATCTTTTCCGTAGTCATACGTACCAACTCCGGTCCCAACAACGTTGCTTCACCCACTTCATCCCAGCATACTGGAGAATGACACTTTCTTCCATACAATGCTTCGAATGGAGCCATGCCAATACTTGCTTGATAACTGTTGTTGTAGGAAAACTCCACCAATGGTAAGAACTTGTCCCAAATTCCCTTGAAATCAAGGACACAGAGTCTTAATAGATCTTCGAGAGTTTGAATAGTCCTCTCCGACTGTCCATCCGTCTGAGGATGATATGCCGAGCTAAATCGTAAGTCTGTGCCCATAGCTTTTTGCAAACTAACCCAAAATCGTGAAGTAAATCTTGGGTCTAGATCAGAAACTATGGATACCGGCATACCATGCAGTCTTACAATCTCGTTTATGTACATACGAGCAAGACGTTCAAGTGTATAAGTTTCTCGTATCGGTAAGAAATGAGCAGACTTGGTCAATCTATCAACAATGACCCAAATCGCATCTATGCCTTGAGAAACCTTAGGAAGAACGGTAACGAAATCCATGGTAATGTGCTCCCACTTCCATTCTGGAATTTCAAGTGGTTGCAATGGACCTTTTGGTACTTGATGCTTCGCTTTAACTCGTTGACAAGTTAGACACCTTGAGATAAACAACGCTATCTCTCTCTTCATATTGCTCCACCAAAATGTATGACGAATATCATGATACATTTTGGTACTCCCAGGATGAATTGCAAACGGTGTATTGTGCGCCTCCATCATGATTTTATACTTTAATCAGGGTCGTTAGGAACACAAAGTCTGGAGTTGACTCGAAGTATTCCTTCTTCATCGATTCTTGCTTCCGGCATAGCACCTTCTTGCACTTTCTTCCTCATACGCATCAACTCCAGGTCTGTAGCTTGAGCAGCTTTAACTTTATCGATTAAAGTCGGTTCTACTCGTATATTCGCCATCATCACATGCGTCCCTGGAGTCTTTAACTCTATCTCCATCCTTTGCAAGTCACACAAAATGGGCCCTTGCGTTGACAATATCACACTCGTACTTGCATGTGATCTTCTACTCAATGCGTCAGCTACCACGTTTGCTTTTCCAGGATGGTATTGGATGGTATGATCATAATCTTTCAACAGTTCAAGCCAACGTCGTTGTCGCATGTTGAGTTCCTTTTGAGTGAAGAAATATTTGAGGCTTTTATGATCCGTAAAGATCTCCACTTTCTCCCCATACATGTAATGCCTCCAAATTTTAAGTGCAAAGACAACAGCTGCCAACTCTAGATCATGAGTAGAATAATTCTTCTCATATTCTTTGAGTTGTCGCGAGGCATAGGCTATGACTTTTCCATGTTGCATGAGAACACATCCCATCCCTTTGCCCGAAGCATCACTGTAGATGACAAATCCCTCCGAGCCAGATGGTATTGTCAGAACAGGTGCTGAAATGAGTCTCCTCTTGAGTTCTTGAAAACTCTTCTCACATTCTTCACTCCAACCGAACTTTGTATCTTTCCGAGTCAGCTGAGTCAATGGAGTAGCGATTCGAGAAAATCCTTCCACGAATCTTCGATAATAACCAGCTAAACCGAGAAAGCTACGTACTTCGGTCACTGATTTAGGTTGCTCCCAGCTTTGAATAGCTTCAATCTTTGCTGGGTCAACAGATATTCCATGCCTTGATACCACGTGCCCAAGGAATGCTACTTCCTCAAGCCAGAACTCGCATTTCTTCAACTTGGCATAAAGCTTATATTCACGAAGCTTTTGGAGTGTCAGCCTCAAGTGTTGCTCATGATCTTCACGGCTTTTGGAATAAATAAGGATGTCATCAATAAAGACGACCACAAAGTGATCCAAATATTCCTTGAATACTCGGTTCATCATATCCATGAAGGCAGCAGGAGCATTAGTCAATCCAAAGGACATGACTAGAAATTCATAATGCCCGTACCGAGTTCTGAAAGCCGTCTTTGGAATGTCATCGGTTCTAATCTTCATTTGATGATATCCGAAATGAAGATCAATCTTTGAAAAGAATTTGGCTCCTTGCAACTGATCAAACAAGTCATCAATACGTGGCAATGGATACCTATTTTTGATGGTGACATGATTCAACTCCCGATAATCAATACAAAGTCGAATACTCCCATCTTTCTTCTTCACGAATAGAACAGGAGCACCCCAAGGAGAAGTACTAGGACGAATAAAGCCAATGTCTAACAATTCCTGCAGTTGGGTTTTTAACTCCTGAAGTTCAATAGGAGCCATTCGATATGGGGCTTTGGAAATGGGTTTTGTACCGGGTTCAAGGTCGATACAAAATTCAATTTCACGCTCTGGGGGTAGGCCAGGAAGTTCTTCGGGGAATACGTCAGGAAATTTATTAACAACAGAAATATCATTCAAAGCTGACGTATTTTTGTTTAGATTTGTGACATGAGCTAAGAAAGCTTGACATCCGTTTTTCAATAAACGAATAGCTTTATGGCTTGAGATGATCGTGATTGATTTTAATGGTTTGGTCGCTTGAATTCGCATAATAGGTTGATTAGGAATATGAAAGCTAACAACCTTACAAAAATAATCAATTTTTGCATAATGAGTAGTTAACCAATCAATCCCTAGAATCACGTGAAATGCAAGTATTTTCAATGAAATAAGATCGACAGGTAATGTGAGGGTACTGATTTGAACCAAACAAAACTTATAAACAATGGATGTAATGAAGGTTTCTCCCAACGGAGTTTTCACAGATAAGTCAAAGTCTAATTTCTCCGGATTCAAATTTAATCGATGAGCGCAAGAAGGAGAAATAAAAGAATGGGTAGAACCGGTATCAAATAAAGTATAGACTTCATTAGAGTTTATGATAAGCTTACCTGTGATGACCTCATTCGGGTTCCTCGCTCTTTGGGAGGTCACAACAAACGCTTTTCCTTGCACTACCGGCTTTGACCTTTTTGGGACGGCCTTTGGTGCCTCCATCCTAGCTGAATTTGTCTTCGGTAAACGACAAAATCGGGCTAAGTGACCTTCTCTTCCATAATTATAACATGCTTTGTACGACATCGCTCAATTTGGACTGATGTGTCCCTCCCCTCCGCATTTGAAGCATATGATAGGTGTCTTTCTCCTTCCTTAACAACGGGTGCTGGTGCTGACATCTTTCCATCATTGTTGAATCTCCTCTTTTTGAAATGTCCATTCTTATTGTTTTGGCCCTGATTACCACCGAAGTGGTTACCATTTCTGGCCTGCTGATTCCCTCCACGCTTGTTGTCACCGCTTCGATGACCACTCTCCCTGGTATTATAATTTTGTCGGATGCTCTCTTTTAGTTGCGTTGACTCGTTATCGCGCTCCACTAACTGAGCCCTATTTATAACATCTGAATACAAACACAGTTTTTGAGAAATAAGATGTTGACGTATCTCTGGCTTCAAACCTCTTAAAAACATTCGCGCCATTCTCTCTTCATTATCCACCAAGTGACACGCAAACCGTGATAACTCTGCAAATTTTGCCTCGTATTGCGACACGGTCATATTATTTTGTTCCAACTTAATAAACTCCACCTCCTTCATGTGGTGAATACTTTCGGGAAAGTATTTGTCATTGAACAGCTCCTGGAACTTCTCCCAAGATATCTTCAGTACAGCAGGCTGAGTACGTTTTACCGATTCCCACCAGTAATCTGCCTCTCCGCGCAACATAAAGGCGGCAAAGGGAACCTTTTGCTCCTCGGAGCATCCCAAGACATCAAATATCTTGGTGATCTACTTTATCCATGCTTCCGCCATAAGTGGTTTTGGCTCTCCCTTAAACTCCGGTGGTCCCAGCTCCTTGAACTGTTTAGCGGTGACCGCCCGAGAGTTTCCCGTGTTTCCATCTATGTTTTGGACAGGAGTCGTTTTTGCCTGCTGTTGCATGAATTGCATAAAACCTCTGAACATTTGATCATTCATTATTTGATCAGTGTTGTTGTTTGTATGAGGATTTTCGCCTTCCTGATGCACATTATCCTGATTATTGATATGTGGTGAATCAACGATCGCCTGTGCTTCATTGCCATTCTCAACATTCTCAGATGTCATTTTCAGATACTACCACAAAACAAAAGGTTAATTGACATGTAACATATTATCCCTATATTCTGACATAAAATAGCACATAAACTTAGGTAGGTCATACTAGCGAAGGAATTCCCCGTCTCTCCCCTCCTAGTACTATTCTCACATCTTAGCCAGGGATCATATTCCTAAGCTCTGATACCAACTATGACGCCCCCAAAATTAGGTATACATCACCCATCTTGGGTCGCCAGATACATGGTACAGAATTCAAATACAATTGTCGTGTACAATACGACAAAACATAAACTGTGAGTTTGAATACAAATATTGTCTACTAGAGATTATACAAACTCAAAAGGAGTCCTCATTACAATTATTATCACACTATTTCACAGAAGAGTGAGGACTATTAATGCTATCTTCTGGACCATTACTCCGTTCCCCGACTCGTCCCAGCTATATTCTCATTTCCTGAAGAGAACAGTGAAAGAAAGGGTGAGCTCAATTAGCTTAGTAAGAGATATTATGACTAAGATAATGCAGAATAAATTATCATTAGCCTTCAACAGTGTTAAACTGATAAAATATAGTAAACATCACGTTTAACTGCAGCGGAACAAGCAATCCATTAAAAGAGTCAAGTAGAAAATAAAATCTACTATCTTTTATGATTTAAAAGGTTTTTCATCACTGTTATATCTGAGACTCAGCTTAATAAATATTCCACATCATCGAAAGTCTGATTATAAACATGTTATAGAATATGAGCCCTTATAGTTTGAGAAAGATTTGTCATATAAAGAAGTCCCTATTCAAATTGTTGATAGAAAAGAGCAAGTAATGAGGAATAAAGTGATACCTTATGTTAAGATAATCTGGAGGAACCGCAATGCTAAAGAAGCTACGTGGGAACTTGAAAGCGTTATGATGAAGAATTATCCTCAATTATTTGCTTGATTTTGCATAGCGATTCTGGGGACATAATCTTGTTAAGGAGGGAAGAATGTAACAAATAAATTTTTTGAGTTGTGATTCTGGGGACAGAATCCTTTTAAGGAGGGAAGGATGTAACGATCAAGAAATTTGTAATTTAATTTAAATATTTATGAAATTAAATAAATATTTTAAATAATTTATTTATTGTGGAAAATAAATAATTGATGAATTGTGGTGAGTTAATTTAATAACTAAATTGATTAATGATAATTAAATTGAGTAATGATAATTTTATTTGAAGGATTTAATTTAAGAAAATAATTAAATTAAATCAATTGCTTAATATTTATGAAAATAATTAAAATAAATAAATTGTTTAATTTAATGGAAATAAATAAATTGAATAAAGTGATGTTTCTAATTTATTAATTAAATTAGATATGTAATTATTTATTAATTATAAGTATAATGATAATAAGATTATTATTATTATTAATATATAAGTTATTTAAATTGGTCAACTAAAGGTGTGACATGAAAACTATATAATATAAATAATATAAAAATAAATTAGTTTAGGGAAATATGTGGTAGCCAAACAGGGCCTTGTGGCCTTTGGCATTTTACAACTAACGTAACTCTTTGGTTTTAACCTTATGCGTTAAACAGTTTATTTGCGTCTTATTTTTCCTAAGGCTTGTTAGCATAGAAAAACAGAGGAAGAGGGAATTACAGAGTATTGAGAGTGAGGATTTAAGAGAGAGTAATCTATGTGAGTTTTCCAAGAGAAAGATAAGATTCACCATCTTGTGCTAGCCTATAATCAAGTGGATTAAGGTATATTCATTCCTAAATTTCTAAGTTTTAGTTTTATCTAAGTTCTTTGTAAATTGGTTTTCATGGATTTGCTGTTCAAGCGTTGTGTATGTAGTGTGTATTATGTTGTAGAATCTGTTAATTATCATATATGAGGGTTGTTTGAGTATCAAATTCGTGGGAATTAGGTTGTAGCAGAAGATTATATATATCAGTGTTTATGTTCATATGTTATGGCGTTAAAAAGTACAAAATTTCATGCTTAATGTGTGTTAGAATCTGCAATTAAAAGTTAGAATATGTTTGTATGTTAAGAAACGAAAGCGGCGTAATTGGAATCGTGTCAATTCATTGAGAAACAAATTCATGATGATCAAATTCGCTAAAAGTGTCAAAAAAATGGAGTTTATATGAAAAAACATGAAAATTGAGAAATTAAAATAGTTTTAGTTGTTGTTAAATTGTGCTAAGTGGTTGAATATGTTAGCAATCATGTTTATGGTAGTTTTATATTTATTTTACATGTTGTTATCACTGTTTGATAGGTAAAATTTGTGTTTGATAGGTGAAATTTATTTTATATGTTGTTATCACCAGTGCCAAGGCCAAAAATGGCGTAGCTGCGCCGGTCCCAGGCTTAAGTATGGCGCAGCTGCGTCATACCCTGGTCTGAGACAGTGAAGTCTGCTTATTTGCAGATCATGTGTAATGGACTTATATTAGTTTAGCATTGATGTTAATAAGGTTGAGGCATAATATAAACTACAATAATAGATTTTCATGCGTTGTTATATAATGTGTAAAAGAATTTAAGTGATTACTTGAATAAGTTATGTAATGAACCAAATGGGATGTTTTCAAAACTTAAAAATAAATGATAAGGTTTATAGTGTGATTTCAGAATCGTTAAGGTGTTAACCAACGTGGTTAGGTGCTAGGTTAGGGTTATGACCTAAATGATGGTTTAAACCCTAAAAGCTATTATTTATTCAATTAATTGTTGTTGTGATTTCAATGATATGTGTAGGGTAATTGGAGATTATTTTAAATTTGTGTAGCTTACAATCAAGGCAAGTTTTCTAACTCTATCTTGTTATTATTGAGCAAGTTCCTAAACCTTAACTCCTTACAATTGAGCAAGCTTTCTAACTTCATTCTTTTCATATTGAATGCAAGTTTCCATTCCTATAATATTATTGTGAAAGTTCTTAAAATTGAGCAAGCCTAATCAATCTTGAATATGTTTGTATAAGCTCTTGTGACCAGCTTCGTTACATCGAATGAGTTTCACATTTCTGTATCTTATTATTGTTATTCAGAATTTGTAAATCTTTAATTCATTGCTTCAAATGAGATTGTTCAAACTCATTTAAATGTAGCACCTTGCATGAAATCCATGTTTACCCAAATATATACTGTTGTTATTAATCTTTGATCTAATAGCCTTGTTCACTTATAAATTCTTGTATTAAACCTTTACTTATGTAAATCGAATAGTTTTCTAAAATTCTAGAAACACTGATAAACTAGTTCCAAACTAAACTTTCTTTAGTGCGAAAATTCTAAATTCAAACTGAGACGAACAACCCTAACATAAGGGATTTTGTACGTGTAACATTTAGATGTTTGTGCACAATACATGGTACAAAGGGCTGATCCCCCTAAGTACGTTAAGAAGGGTCTGTATAGTCTAAATGACTATTAAGGTTGGGTAATAATACCTAAGTACCGGGGACATAGTTCGTGGTCTTAAGACCCTCAGATAATTAAAGTTCGAACTTGTTTTCTATTTTGATTTGTAGGACAAGTTCTTTATTATTCAGCTCCTGTTGTTCACTCTCATGTTGCTATCATTACTACTTTCTATATCAGTGAGCAATTGTTTGCTCACTCTTGCAATTAACACTGCAGACAAAGTGGAGAAAGTTGACGAGCCATCTACTAGCAAAGGAAAGGGCAAATTGTCCAAGGGCTGAAGACATATGAGAAATTTTTAAATATTTTATGTTTCAAAACTTGTTTTATTTTAAGTTGTATTCCTCAAACTGATGTAATAATTTTAAGGTTAGATTACCTAGGATTATTTTGAGATGAAGATTGTAACCCTTTAATGGGAGAGTTTATTGTTTAAGTTATTTTAATTTTGTCTTTATCCTTTATTATGGGTAGTTAGATATAATAGTTTTTGATAAGTGAGCACCAAATCATGTGGAAATGGAGTACCTGGATTTGTGGGTGACACAAATAATGTTTCTAACAATAACTGGAATACAATAACAACTTATTGAATTAATAGATTTGCCCGCAGGCATTGCTAAACTATAAGTTTCTATGGCTAATGTGACAACCTTTGCTTCATTTCCCATACATAGGATTACTTATATTTGTCTAGCTTTCTACTTCTGCTTGGTCCCTTTATAAATCTATATTTGTGATAACCAAAGTCGGTATCCAATATCCAAGTAGAACCTTGACTTAAAGAAAAATTTATTTTAAATCATGAATAAATTTGTATTTGTAACCGAAACTTCACTAAGCTTCTTTGGTTAGCTTCTGCAAGATGCTTCTCGCAGTTTCTTTCCAGGGTCCTGGCTTATTGTAGTGGAAGCAAACTCCTTTGTTATCTTTATCATTTTTGTTCTTATTATCCTTTGTTTTTGCTTTTCTATTTACCTTATTTGAATCGTTCTTCTTTTTAGAAGATCTTTTGGCCCCTACTAGTAAGACTTGGTCTTTCATAGTTGGAAAGTGACTCTCAATATTTTTCAACATGTTAAAAAAATCAGCGAAATTGATATCTAGCTTGTTCATATGAAAAATTCACAACAATTGTGAAAGGAGTCCAGGAGTGAGTGCAAGATCAAATCTTGGCACAACTCCCCATCTATGACAAAACCCGTTGTCCTAACTGTTCAATCAAATTGATCATCATTAGGTCATGTGTCTGTACTGTAGTGTCATCGGTCATTCTAAATCAGAAGAGCTCCTTAGATATCTGATATCTATTAGTCCTACTTTCCTCACCATCAACTACTTGACGTTTGGGATTATAGTAGGAGCTTCCATAGTTTCATGCTGACGCTGAAGCTTGTTACTCATGGATGCGAGCATGATGCATTGAGTCAACTGTGCATCATCTTGCCATTTTCTAAAAGTAGCAATCTCTTCCTCAGAGGCATTGTCTGTAACCATTGCAGGGATATGCCTATTAAGGACATAAGATAACTTTTCAGCTATGAGAACTATTCTCAATTTCCTTAACCAATCTGTTTAATTCGGTCCGGTTAAATAACATCTAATATATTTCACAGTGGTAGTAATTTAGAAATTGTAAAATTCTGTAAATGAATTTGTTCTTAACAACATTTTAGCATACATTCTTTTATTAATTACCAAAATAAATTAGGTCTTGTTTTAAATTAGTATCTCCCACTATTTTCATCAAACTATATTACCCTCAATTTATATAGTTCGACAATATCTAATTAAAGATATGCTAGTGAGAATAAGGATCTAATTTTAAATGTATATAGCCTTGTGTGTGCACAACAAACTATATATAAATAAATAGGTAGACAAATCTTGTCAATTACATCAACTATGTAACTCCTTGTATTTTGCCTCTTAAATCATAATGGTCAAGTGTGTGCACATCCGAACTAAAATGATTTAAGTTAAGTCAGACCCAGCATTTCCATGTGCACAACAAAGCAGTAATGTTCAATTCCTTATAAACATCATATGTAATAAAAATAACATCTTAAATATTTAATACTTGCCTTGTGTGTGCACAACAAACTCATATTAAATATTCAATACTCTATTGTTTCTATCATGCTAGAAGGCGAAGTTCGATATTACAAATATCTTTGAACGTTACAACTTAATATAAAATATTTGAGGGTTTTGTTATTAATTTTGTCTCAACTTGTTTAGCGCACATGCACATATATATATAAAATACGCGTCATATTAATTAACATGCGAAGCATGTTTGCATAATATATAATATATATAGTATAACCATGCATAAATAGAATACTATATTCTACCCGGATTGATTATGAACTTTTATTCTAGTTTGGTTCACTAGAGCCAACAAGTGAACCAAAAGGTCAAACCCTAGGGGTGCAAGAATTAATATTTAAATATAACTATTACATTTAAACACGGGCTCCATTACAAACGGCTCTTCAAGCGCTCCTTGCTCCTTGATTTCCAATTCTTCAAAATTAATTCTAACTATTCCTATTACAAAACTATTTAAAATAAATATAAACCTTGATCAGCAGTCAAGGGGAAGTACATAAAAGGGAGATAGAATTTACATTAAGAAAAATTAGAGAAGACGAGGTACGCAGACCCCATTAATTAAAACTCATACATTCAAGCATCCAACTAAAATAAAATTCAATCATATTGGTCAATAGTCCATAATCAATCCCATTTATTATCATACACATCACCATATACATCAATAAATAACATTCATCTCATGGATAATAAACATTCAATATATATATATATATATATATATATATATTGATATCATTTAACGGACAAATTTAGTTAGTATAAAATCTAATTTTGAATCAAAATAAACTCCTTTATTTTAATCCAAATTTAAATAAAAATAAACCTCTTTTATTTTAATTTATCCAATTTTGAATAAAATAAACTATTTTATTTTAATCAAAATCTTTAATCAAAATAAACGCATTTATTTTAATTAATTATGGTATCCAATTCCAAGTAAATAAAAAATAAAACTCCTTTATTAAAGGAAACACGAATTCTTTTCTTATTCACAAATAAACTCCTTTATGTTGAATAATATGAAATATTATTTCATATCTAAATAAACTCTTTTATTTAAGGAAACATTGATTCTCTTTCCTATTCATAAATAAACTCTTTTATTTAAGGAAACATTGATTCTCTTTCCTATTCACAAATAAACTCCTTTATTTTTAAATAATATAAAATCTTATTTCATATCTAAATAAACTCTTTTATTTAAGGAGACATGAAATCCAATTTCAACTCCAATTAGTTATCATCGAATCCAATTTAAAATTAAAATAAACTCTTTATTTTAATTATAAAATTATTAGATATATATATATATATATATATAGCATAATATATAGCATAATATATATACTCTTGAAGCTTTCCGTATATCGGAAAGCTTCAAGAGCATAATTCTTAAATAGCATAATTTTATCAAAACGACGTAGTTTTGGTGGGACGAGGTGGCATTTTTGTAAATACGCGGTGACATGGTATTTACAAAAATACCACCGCGTATTTACAAAACTACATCGTTTTGATAAAATTATGCTATTTAAGGCATTATGCTATTTAAGAATTATGCTCTTGAAGCTTTCCGTATATATATATATATATATATATATATATATATATATATATATATATATATCATAAAACGTTAATATATATTATGAAAACGTGTGGGATGAAGCCTGAAACTCCTGGCTAACTATTAAAGCATGCCCCTTTTGAATCCTACATGAATACCTGATCCTAGGCCACGTTAAGTATCATATATATTATATAGCTTGTTAACAAATAAGCTAACAAATAGGCATAGGCTTGGGTAAAAATCATACAGCGAATTCGCGTTTTTTTTAAAAAAATTTAAACAATAAAATTATATCTAATTAAATTGTTGTAAACACATCTATATACATATTAAATCTGAACAATTAATAATTCGCATAAAGGTTTGGCTTTGATGCCACTGTTAGATTTATAATATTCATGGACGTAATCAAATTGCATAAAATAAGCGGAAACGTGAAAAATTAGAGTTTAAAATTTTTACAAACCATATATCCGGATCATCCTTTATGCATAATTATTAATTAAACGAAAATATGAAGAACAAGAATCATACCCTTGAAGATCCGAGCGTCCTCAGGTACAAGTTCACCTCCAATCTTTTTAGCGTTCAACTTGAATCCACCGGGTTTGGTTTCTTCCTTTGATCAACGTTAGCCACCCAAGTGTTTGGCCTCTAGAGGTGATCCACCAAGAAAGAATAAAGATTCAAGAAGATGGGTGTTTGATAAAACATTTCCTATCTCACATAGAAAAGGAGCGTACTCTCCAACAATTGGAATCACGTCTGTTGTGAAAAAGTCAACAACGACTCTACACCCATAATAAAACTCCTCTTATTTATAGATGTAGGCAACCCTCCTTAACAATTAAGGAATTGGACTTTATTTTAATTAATTAAACTCCTTTAATTAATTAGGCTCCTAATCTTATTATGAATAATTAATTAAACTTTTAATTAATTAGCCTCCTAATCTTATTATGAATAAATGAGAGTACTTTTATTAATTAATTCCTAAACTCCTTTAGGAATTAAATAATAATAATAATAATACCTCTCTTATTAATTTATATTTAATATTTCTAAAATATTAAATAATAAATATTAAGCTATTTAATTTATTCTATCACCATATATTAAATTAAATATACTTAACTTATTATTACGATTATGCCATTAACTTCTTAAATAATTATTCTTCCTTTTATGGTGTGACCCTTTAGGTTCTCCATATTAAACCGGTTGTGAATAAATCAATTAGAATAATTCTAATCTTATTTAAATAAATAAATTAAAATATTAATTTATTTAAATAAATAATATTTATTCTACAATAGGGATAAGCCTCCCTAGCGATTAACGACTTTCTAAATAATATAGATTTCAATATTAATCATAAAAGAACCTTTGAGTAAATAGTTACCGTTCAATTCAATACTTCCACCATACAATGTCCCAATTAAATATAAGACATGGAATTACTGTCAAGTCTTATTTTATTTAATTATATGTATTTCGACTCTTAAATGCACAACTCCAAATAATGCAAATTAGAAACTCCTTTCTAATTTTATTCTGCCTTGGCCAAGGACTACTGGATTGCCATTTATCGAATCACATATGACATTTCTCTTCTTTTACTATAAGTGGTAGATTCTTTATTGATTATACATTATCTCCATGTACTACTTATTATACCCAAGCATACCCTTTGATATACCCTAATGGTCTTAAGGAATAAGTCAAAGAATAACTCATCATACACAAGATACTATGATGATCTCAAGTCCAAAGATCACTTGTACTACTATCACTATAGGAATTCTTATTGACAGACAAGTAAAACTCCATTAGGTATTCCTTAGCGAGCCACGTTCAGTGAACTTATTATCTAATAATCACCTACATACTTGCTTTAGTGTCTCCACACAAATGATCATGAGATAAATCATCCTCATCTAATGAGCAAACAACGTATGTACCAATCTATCCGGATTCACTAATCCCAAATTTAGTAATCCAACGATTGAGAACTATTTTAGTTTTAAGCTTTCTAAGAATTTAGATCTCATTAGAATGGTCATCATCATTATTCTAAAAGCATTGCTTAAAACTATGGGTTTATCACATATTATAAAACAACATTATGTAGATAATTAAAAGCCTTTAATAAATTAATACTTTTTATTAATAAATGAATAAGACTGTTACAAAGTATATGCTTTATCATCAAACATGATCGGCTTGTGTGCATATTACTTTCAGAATGCAACTTCCTCAAGCCACAACTCGCATTTCTTCAACTTGGCATATAGCTTGTTTTCACGAAGCTTTTGGAGTATCAGCCTCAAGTGTTGCTCATGGTCTTCACGAGTTTTGGAGTATATGAGGATGTTATCAATAAAGACGACCACAAAGTGATCCAAATATTCCTTGAATACTCGGTTCATCATGTCCATGAAGGCAGCAGGAGCATTAGTTAATCCAAAAGACATGACTAGGAATTCATAATGCCCGTACCGAGTTCTGAAAGCATTTTTTGGAATGTCATCAGTTTAAATCTTCAACTGACGATATCCGGAACGAAGATCAATCTTTGAAAAGAATTTGGCTCCTTGCAACTGGTCGAACAAATTATCAATGCGAGGCAACGGGTACCTATTTTTGATGGTGGCATGATTAAACTCCTGATAATCAATACAAAGTTGCATACTTACATCTTTCTTCTTCACGAACAGAACAGGAGCACCCCAAGGAGACGTACTAGGACGAATGAAACCGATGTCTAACAATTCTTGTAGTTGGGTTTTTAACTCTTGAAGTTCAATAGGAGCCATTCGATATGGGGCTTTGAAAATGGGTTTTGTACCGGATTCAAGGACGATACAAAATTCAATTTTGCGCTCTGGGGGTAGGCCAGGAAGTTCTTCAGGGAATACGTCAGGAAATTTATTAACAATAGAAATATCATTCAAATCTGACGTATTTTTATTTAAATCCGTGACATGGGCTAAGAAAGCTTGACATCCGTTTTTCAATAAACAAATAACTTTATAACTTGATATGACAGTGATTGACTTTAGTGGTTTGGTTGCTTGAATTCGTATAATAGGTTGGTTAGGAATATGAAAGCTAACAACCTTACGAAAATAATCAATTTTAGCATGATGAGTAGTTAACCAATCAATCCCTAAAATCACATCAAATACAAGTATTTTCAAAGAAATAAGATCGACAGGTAATATACGGTTACCGATTTGAATCAAACAAGACTTATAAATAGTGGATGTAATGAAGGTTTCTCCCAACGGAGTCTCAACAGATAAGTCAAAGCCTAATTTCTCTGGAGTCAAATTTAAACGTTGAGCGCAAGTAGGAGAAATAAAAGAATGGGTAGAACCGGTATCAAATAAGGTATATACTTCGCTGGAGTTTATGATTAGCTTACCCGTGATCACCTCGTTCGGATTCCTCGCTTTTTGGGAGGTTATGACAAACGCTCTCCCTTGAACTACGATTTTTGTCTTATCTGGGACGACCTTTGATGCCTCCATCCTAGCTGGACTTGACTTTGGAGTACGAAAAAATTGGGCTAGGTGACCTTCTCTTCCACAATTGTAATATGCTTTGGACTGCATCACACACTTTGGACTGATATGTCCCTCCCCTCCGTATTTGTAACATACGACCGACGGTCGTTCTCCTTCCTTAACAACAGGTATTGGTGCTGACGTCTTTCCATCATTGTTAAATCTCCTCTTCTTGAAATGTCCACTCTTATTGTCATGGCCATGATTACCACCGAAGTGATTACCATTTCTGGCATGTTGATTCCCTCCACGCTTATTGTCACCGCTTAGATGACTGCTACCACTGGTATTATCGACTTGTCGGCTGCTCTCTCTTGGTTGGGTTGACTCATTATCGCAATCCAATAACTGAGCCCTATTCACAACATCCGAATACAAACACAATTTGTGAGAAATTAGGTATTGATGTATCTCGAGTTTCAAACCTCTTAGAAACATCGACGTCATTCTCTCCTCATTATCAACCAAGTGGGATGCAAACCGAGACAACTCGGCAAACTAAGCTTCGTAGTGCGCCACGATGATATTTTTTTGCTCAAGCTTGATGAACTCTACCTCCTTCATGTGACGAATACTTTCAGGAAAGTAATTGTTGTTGAACAGTTCTTGAAACTTCTCCCAAGACATCTTCAGTGCGGCAGGTTGAGTACGCTTTACAGATTCCCACCAGTAATCTGCCTCTGCTCGCAACATGAAGGTGACAAAGGGAACCTTTTGCTCCTCGGAGCATCCCAAGACATCAAATATCTTGTTGATCTGCTTTATCCATGTCTCCGCCTTAAGTGGTTTTGGCTCTCCAAAAAACTCCGGTGGTCCTAGTTCCTTGAACTGCTTAGCGATGACCGTCCGAGAGTTGTCAGTGTTTCTACTTGCATTTTGGACAGGAGCCGCCCTCGCCTGATGTTGCATGAATTGCATAAAACCTCTGAACATCCCATCGTTCATCATTTGATCATTGTTGTTTACCTGAGGATTATTGTCTTCCTGTTGCACATTATCCTGAGTATTAATCTGTGGTGACTCAACGGTCTCATGTGCTTTATTGCCTATCTCAACATTTTTGGATGCCATTTTCAAATACTGCCACAAATCAAGGGTTAATTAACTTATCACATATTATCCCTATACTCTGACCGACCAATTAAATACCAAATAAACTTAGGTAGGTCATACTAGTGAAGGAATTCCCCGTCTCTCTCCTCCTAGTTCTTGTCTCACACTATGTTATAGAATAGTGAGGACTACTAAAACAACCATCTGGACCGTCAATCCGTTCCTTGACTTGTCCCAGCTATATTCTCATTTCCTGAAGAGAATAGTGAAAGTAAGGGTGAGCTCAACTAGCCCAGTAAGAAATATTATGACTAAGATAATGCAGAATAAATTATCCTTATCCTTCAACAGTATAACAACTGAAAGAATATAATAGACTACAAGTTTTAGATCAACAACTGCAGCGGAATAAGTAATCCATTAGAAGAGTCAAGTAGCGCATAAAATCTACTATCTTCTATAATTTAAAAAGTTTTTCATCAACTTTATCACTGAGACTCAGGTTAATAACTAAAATCGAATCATCCCTACATCACGGCCAAGGATATTCATGTAATCATCAATGGTCATGATTATACCGAATAATCTTGGTCATAATCATACCAACAACTGTCCATCAATGAACTACAGGCCAATGAGGACTTTCATCACATCATTCGTCACATTACGGTCATGATTATACCGATTAATCCCTGGTCATAATCATACCAAGTCCATCTATGCACGTAAGCCAAAGATGACTTTCATCACAATATAAACATGAGGATGATGAAAATGACATAATAATTTAATAAAACAAGTTCAAGGATAAATTTTAAAGATTTATAATTTAATTTATCCAGAAATCAATAACGTCCAAATTGTCAACATGATACTGCTTTATGGAGTAAAATTCAATAATGCTCAGAAAAATATTTCCATGAAAAGATACTGGATGAAGCGCAAATATCTAGGATATTCTACTAATTTCATGGAGTATAGAAGCCAAAACTTTAACCAACTGAGTATAATAAAATATATAAAACTGCAAATGGATTTTCGCCCGCCATGCGGTAATCCACATAAACAGATCATTTCCACAATTTAATAAGGAATGAATATGAATGATCATTCACCACGCATGTGGTAATCCACATAGACAGGTTATTCCAACAGAATAATAAAGAATGGAATAATAGAAGAATTCACCATGCATGCGGTAGTCAGTGTAGACAGGTTATTCAAACAGAACAATAAAGAATGGAATAACAGAAGAATTCACCATGCATGCGGTAGTCCACGTAGATAGGTTATTCCAACAGAATAATAAAGAATGGAATAACAGAAGAATTCACCAGGCATGCGATAGACAGTATAGACAGGTTATTCCAATAGAATAATAAAGAATGGAATAACAGAAGAATTCAACAGGCATGCGATAGACCGCACAAACAGGTTATTCCAACAGAAGAATTCACTAGGCATACGATAGACTGCACAGACAGGTTATTCCAACAGAATAATAAAGAATGAAATAACAGAAGAATTCACCAGGCATGCGATAGACCGCACAGACAGGTTATTTTAACAGAATAATAAAGAATGGTATATCAACCCTTACAATTATTGAAAGAAATAACTCTCTTCTTGAATACGAAAGAAATAATACTCCTTACCTTAGAAGAAAACTGGATATTGGAATAGTGAGGTAGAAGACTTCTCTTCTTCTTTCTCTCTATAATAATTGCTCTTGTGAGACTTAGTGAATTGGTGAGAAATGAAAGAAGAATGACTTTCTATTTATAGGAAAATATAGTTTCAATAATTGCACATTTTGGGGCTCAAAATATTACAGTATAATACCTCTCTCTTTTTCTTTATTTTTAATTTAGTCCTGCAAGTATTATCAAACTTGCACCACCTCCCCTAATAGTAAATCATGTGAATTAATAGTTCAGTCATGTGACTCAATAGTATAATCATGTGAAAAATACTAATTACAGTATAATACATTCAACTATACATCTATTTTTTAATTTTGTGATGCAAGTATTATCAATCTTGCACCAACTCCCCTAATAGTAAATCATGTGAATCAATAGTACACACATGTGAACACATAGTTATAAGCATGCGAATTAATAGTAATTAATTACTCATTTATCTGGTTAATTACCCGATTGGTCAATATAACCTCCAGATATCAATTATTATCGAAATAAATGTCGATTTTCACTAACACTAATAATTCCAACAGAATGTAACTATCAATTTCATCTTTAATCAACACGAACTTATTCATCATTAATATTATAATTCACAATATTTAACAACCAGGTCGTACCCAGAAAAGATGAGGTTTTTCGATAAGGATTTCTCCTTATTGGCACACAATTAGGTGACCAAACCTCTCCTTGACAGAACTTCTAGACATTGTCAATATTGCAAATAATAATATGAATAACTTTGCCATCTCAATTATTGAGTTAATAATATATATTATGCAGATGATAATGTGACAATTATTGAATCAATAATATAAGAGATATGATGCAGCAATTACTGTAGCAATAATTGAGTATAACTGAGTGACTTCTCACATAAGCATCAATAATCAATACCGTGTGCTACTATGCAACCACGCGTATTACTGTACTTTTACTACCGAGTAGTTCAACAGTTTTAATAGTAACACTTTCGTCATTATTTTTATAAAAAGATAATTCTGTCGTTTTCTAACTACGACAATACTTTCGTTGTGGGGTCCACCAATGATTGTGTCGTCGTACGAATATTCCTTGTTAAAACGAATATTCCCCGACCAATCGAATATTATATAACCACTTGCTTACTTTGAAAAATTTGTAAATATTACCCACAACTATAACATTATATCAAATTCACACCATAATATTCGAAAATATATTTTGAGAAAATTATTCTTTATTCATAAAAGTTGGGGTCTTATACATATGATTCAAACATTATTGCTTAATGAAATTGTCATACTTGCTGAGCTAGTTATGCTCACTCTTGCTTGAATCATATGAATGCAGCTAAGACCGAACGGACTGCAGGCCCTAGTACAGATAAAGGGAAGGCTAAGGTGAACTAATAAGTTGCCTTTGTAATAGTATAGTATAAATATTGTAATTATTTAATATTATGACAAAGAACCTATGTAATGGTTATAAAGAACCTGGGGAATGGTAATATTATTTTGGAATATATAGAAGACATATTCACTCTTTTGAGGTATTTCAATTGAATGTATGTGTGGCTGTAGCAACGTGTAACACCATCTGTCGGGTTGAAAGATACCCGAATTTGGGGGCGTCATAGGTTGGTATCAAAGCTGTAGATTATCAAATCCGAATTGCCCAGTCCAAGTTTCTTTTATAAATGGCAGACCAAATTTTCAATTTACGTTGCTTTGTTTTAGTTCTTAAAACTCTGATAATTTGAGAGTGATTGAGTTGTGGTCCAAAGAAGAGGTTAACAAATTCAGAAGGAGGAAACTAAGTTTATTAAGCTCCAAGAGGTATAAAATCTCAACTTTTGTACTTAATTGGGTTTTTGCCAAGTTCTTAAAATTTCTGGGAATTCTCAGTTAATCAATGTGAATTAGCATGCCATAATGTGTTTAAAAAGTATACTTACATATATGAAATCTTAAATGATGGATTGGAACATGTTTAAACTGAAAAGAATCAAGGTAGAATAAGGCTATGTAAAACAGAGTCTATTTCTGCTTCTGGTCTAGGAATGGCGCAGTTGCGCCCTATTTATACTAGGGTGCAGCGCAGCTGCGCCAGGCCTGCACCAGACCTTTTTTTCTCTGTTTCGTTTCTGTTCGTGCTAACTTATTGGTACCTTATTAGAGCAAGTATGAAAAGTGTTTTAGCACACACATATAAGCACATACATGTAGTATGAACAAGTATAACAATGTTTGTACATATGAATCACACAACACTTATGGTATTGAAATGAAGTTTGTAGTTTAAAAAGTGAACTTTGTCAAGAACACATCATATGAGCATTCTTATTTTATGAACATGATAATAAAGTTTATATTTACATGAAATGCAAGTCTAAAGTGATTAATCACACTAGCATACATGATTGAAAGCTAAGATAATTTCAAATATAAGAAACTTAAGACTTTTCAAAGTGAACTTGACCAAGACTTTTATCTTATAGGTTTTGACCATTTGAGCATGTATATTTGGCTTTAATATATGGTTCAAATGCATAAGAATTATATGTCGAGATGCCTTGTATATACTACATTGACTTAGTGTAAAATTTAAAGAAAGTTAGAATGTGAAAGCTAATGTCATCAAGTAATAAGTAAATTATGTTATGACCACACAAGAGTGTATATTGGGACTCATTATGCCTATAGACATATTGAAATGAGTATCGTTTGATTAAAGTATGGTTGTCACCTATGAACACATATTCATGAAAAGGAAATTTCTATAATATGAACTATGTGAGTTAAGTATACATGTGTTGTTTAAACACAAGCATGACTACTGAATATCATTTAGCCTTGTTATGTGATAACATGACTTTAATAGTTGACCCTTGAAGCATGAACTTGATTTTTTCTTAAATTATAAGGATGTCCGACATTGAACCTTATAACCTAGAATTACGGACAGAATCTTGCAATATGTGTATCTTAAACTATATTACATGATTTAAATTGAAGTGTTATGTGTTCAAGCCTATATTGATACATAGAAGCTAGATAATCTAAAGTTATTAAATCTAAGACACGATTAGATTGACTTACGTGAATTATGGGATAGTCCTATGTGATGATTTGATTCTTGTAAATGTAGACTCATATTAGTTTACACATACTAATTGGAAAGACCGACGTATTAATGTTAGTTCGTTTCAATGCAAGTTCATTAAAGCAAGAATTAAATTGTAGCTGAGCAAATAGTCAAGTATCCAAAACTCTCTTTTATATTGATCAACTTTCTGAACTTCACTCTTTGGTTATGAAAATTTCTTAATTCTTACTCTTTTACTTGAGCAAGTATCTGAAACTCTCTTTTATATTGAGCAAGTCTCCGAACTTCACTCTTTGTTATGCAAGTTCCTTAATTCTTACTCTTTTACTTGAGCAAGTATCTAAAACTCTCTTTTATATTGAGCAAGTCTTTGAACTTCACTCTTTGGTTATGCAAGTTCCTTAATTCTTACTCTTTTACTTGAGCAAGTATCTGAACACTATTGTGTTGCAAATTCCCTAACTTTACTCGAATTTATATTGAGCAAGTGTTCCCGAACTTCACCCTTTGATTGTGCAAGTTGTCTACCTTACACAACTTTAAATATTGTGCAAGTTGCTAAACTTCACCTATTTTTGTGAAAGTTTCATATCCTTCTCATATTGTATTGAGCAGGTTATTGTTGAATTGGAAGTTATTCATTTAAGCTTAAACTTTATTGCCAAGCATGCTATTAAGTGGTTTAATTACTTTACAATTATTCCACATCGATATTATTGATATTCACACTTAGTGCACTTGAGTTCGTACAGTCTTGGACTGGTACATCATTTAAAGTTCTATAATTCTTAAACTGTGTCTGATAGAGTCTGAACCTTTATTCGGTCAGACAAGTGTATGATGTTTTATAAAAGCTATCCAAACCAATTGATGGTAAGGATTCTTAGACTAAAAGAACACCCCTTTTATGATAGGGGAGTACCCCAGGTATCTAATATAAGATACAAAGAGCAGATTTAAATGTTATGCATATACATGGTGTACGTGAGGTTGATCCCCTCAAGTACTTATTCTGTAGCCAGTAACCAAAGGGTCAATCAGCTATTGATTCCATTGGAGTTTTATAGTTCAAAGTCTACTTTACTATCAATTATTCTAAATCACTCATTATCTTTGCTTCTAATATTCATATTGTTGAATCCTTAAGATATTCATATTGTTGAATTTATTATCCGATATTTTCCATTCATCATGATATATCCTTATTGTTGTATTTAAACTTGCTGAGCAAATTTGTTGCTCATTCTTACTATATTATGAATTATATTGCAGTTAAGCCTGAGACCTCAGGAAAGGACAAGGGTAAAGGAAAGATGTAGGATAGTTGCGAGGAGCAGACTTTATCTTATGCCTAATTTAAATTACTGTTATATAATATGAACCCTAATGATTATTTTAGGGTATTTTTGTAAGATTTTATTAAGGTTATCGAATCTTGGGACTAGTAATACCTTTTGAATGAATTATATACGTTTATTATATACCATATTTTAGTTACCGTATGTTATTTAGAGGTGGATGTTTGGGAGTGTCACAAGTTGGTATCAAAGTTGTAGGTTATAAACGTTAGGAATGCGAAACCTAGGTTATAACCTTAGTAGAAAACTCAAGTAGAGTATTTTAAGTGATGGGTTGAGGAAATCCATCGAGTTTATTGTGATACTGAAGTTGTTTATTTAATCAAAATGATTGATAGACGTCTTAAACTTCTTAATGCTAACATGGATAACATATCACATAAAGCCTAATAGTTTCTTCTTTTCCTCAGGATCATGTTGTAGGGTTTCGACACAGAAACGCACAGCGACACAGAAACGCACAACGAAAATAGAACAATTTAAAGCAATTTTCAAAACCCTAAACAGGATCCATGCGAAAATAATTAATTCAGTGGTTAGAAATTATACCGAATATGAAAATGCTTCTGAAATTGATTCGCTCGAATCTCCAACCTAATCCAAACAAATCACGCCTCTACGGTATCCACACGAACACCCCGCGAACTGTCGTACTGCAGTAAACGGAACTGCGGTACTAGCCTCCAAAAGGAATGGATTTTAGAACTGTTTCTCTCCAATCTCTCTAAGAGAGGCTAGGGTTATGATGTTATGATATAACCCTAAGTGGCTACTATATCATATATATAGTAGTTAAAAAGGGGATTAATCAAAACCTAATTTCACAAAATCTGATTATATATATATATATCTTAATTAAGTCTTACTTAATTAATATACATATATACAAATTATCCTTTTAATTTAAATTCGTGATTTAAATACTATTAATCATATTAATATATTTAAATCCTTAAAATTTAAATTAATTCCATTTTAAATTACGTTCTATGTGTGTGACCCTATAGGTTATTATTACGTTGGCAATAATTTTAAAATCATATTATAAAATTATAAACAGTGAGCGGCATCTAGTAATGCATCACTGCTACCCAAGTAATAATAAGATCGATAATTCGATGCAACCTTTTCGTGAACAATGTTTCAATGTAATTTAATCCTTTTAACCTTAACATCGTAGATTAAAATCGAGTCATGGAATGTGTCATACTCTTCATAATTTAATCTGAGTTTTCTTGATCAATGAGTAGACTATATGAAACAAATCACTATTTGAGCATGGCCATGCATTTCATAGTCCTACTCAATCAAGAGGCCTATGAATATCACCCCTAATATATAGGAGGGTTAAATTCCATCTAGATCACTCATATTCCTCACACGATTCATGATGTACCCAATATCACCTTTATAGTCCACCCTATTAAAGGTGACATTTGATGATATCAAAGTACATAAATTCCCTTGTAATAATATAGTGATTTCAAGTCGGAGGACCATTACATCATTATCACTATGAGAATTTCTAATGACACTTCGTATAATGCTCCACATAGAATTCTCATGGTGGGTTTGTCCAGTACATCGTTCTCTAACATGTACCTATGCATTAACTTAATATCTCATATATTTATGACCAATGAGATTTGGTCATCAGTCAATCCACATACTAGTCTCAATGCATCAATGTTGTCCCATCAACAATGATACTCGACTAGGGACATTTAAGAACAATGATACTAATTGTAATTATATAATCTCATGTTCAAGTCATGTGACAACCCAATAATTTGGACAATTTATGAAAATCTTAAATGATTGATTTAAGGTCAAATAATAGACCTAGACAGAAAATAAGTGTATGAGTTTAATGTTATTGGGATTGAATTTTGAGGATTTTAAAATTCGGTGAAGGATATAGGTGAATTATTCAGGATTAAGGATTTATGTGATTATGTTCTGTGTTTATGGTTAATGATGTGTTCAGAATGTGGTTAAGGGTCATGGGTTGATCAGATAATTTACATATGTGACAAACCCTAATTATATTAAGAACTTCAACGTTCAGTTAGAAAACCCTAACGTCTAATAAGAAACCCTAGAAATCGGTTCTGAAAACCCTAGTTTCAGTTCCGGAAATCCGAAATCCTAATTCGGATATTGAAAACCCTAGATTGGGAATGCAATGTTACGTACTAGGTTAAATGTCATTAATATTAAATTAATTAGGGAAAACCCTAATGAATTATTTAAAATCTTAATTGATTGTTTGGAAACCCTAATACCAGATCTGAAAAACCCTAAATTCAGATTCTGATAAAATGAAACCCTAATCTGGAATATAACGGAGAATTTTAATGCTTTATTGCTAAGAATTAAGTACTAATTAGGGTAAAGGTTGATTAATTTACAAACCCTAATTTTCAATTTTAGGAACCCTAATTGTTCCGTCAGAAATCCTAATGCTCAGTTGTGGATTTAATTGCTTAATTAGCAATGTTAATTAGGAGATATAAATCCTAATTGTCAAGTTATTAGAAACCCTAATCGGATTAAGAAATCTAATTTTTAAAATTAAAATATTATTTTTTTATTTTTAAAACCCTAAAATGTAGTTTTGAACCCTAATGTGCAATTGTGGACCTAAGTGCTAAATTAGCAATTTTAATTAGGATACATTAGTCCTAATTAGCAAGATTGATTCATGATTAGGAGATTATGAAATAATTAGGAAGCCCTAATTATAAGTTAGAAATTTAAAATTTTCTATTTTAAATTTAATTGGAAATTTTTTGAAAATCCAAGTTGCTAAATATTTGTGGGGTCAAATATAAACCCTAAAGGGTTAAAACCTAAACTCTAAAATGATCCAAACCCTAAAGATTAAGGGCTTCATCAAATGCAAAATCTAGAAATTTAAGGAAAGGACATAAATGCCCTTTTAGTTTATTATTTTAAGTAGCTTGCAAATCTTGCAAAATCATGGGTTGGTGAACAACCCTAGATCTAACCTAGCCTAGCATTGTCTTGTTTGACCAGAAATCTCAGCAAAATAAGCAAAATGCATTGAATCATAGCATATTTATGGATTAAAGAGAGAGAAAAAGGGCCACTTTATTTTCATTTTCTACAAACTTATCTCTCTCTCCATCTTCGAATTTTAGAGTGAGAAAGAGTGAGAAACTAAAGCCATGATAAAGTTTTAGCAAGCCAGAAACAGATCAAAGGATCGGAAAATCAAAATCAAGCCTAAAGAGGTATAAAACCCTAAATCTTAAAATTTTATGATCTGATGTTTGATGTTGAAATTGATTGGTTAAATATGTGTTATAAGGTGTCAAATGATGATCTGGGTTGTCAAAACACAAACCCATAACATCAAAGTGCTCGGATTTGACATTTTAAGAAATTTGGAAAACTTGAAAATTTTTGCCTGACAGCCTAATGTCAGGGCTTCTAGATCCGTGTGTGTTAAGTGTTATGTGTGTTTTATGTTATGGATCTGTAGTATGCTAAGTATTCTTTATTCTGAAACTTGAATCATGATCATACCATGTCTAGATCTCCAGATACAAGCGGTCAAAGGTCGTTGACCGTCCACGTTTTCTAGATTTCTGGGCAAGCCCAGATTTCCAGATCGGTCTGACAAGTTTTTCAAGGCCATGAATCTTGCTTTCGTTTGCTTTTTTGGCCATGTTATTGATTTATTCTTGTAGGTTGACATGTTGTGCACATACTAAAACCTTTACATCACCTAGATCTGTATCAGGATAGTAGAAAATTAAGGTCAAACATGCGTTGACCGTCTGTTTTGACAAATTCTGGAAATTTCCAGATTTCGTGAAGAAGAGTGTCTGACAGTATGTTTGACCGGCCAGATCTTGTTCATGTTATGTTTTTAGGTGGATCTAGTGATAATATATTGTACCATGTCATGTGTGCTACATGTTGGAACTTTTAGATCATACAAACATGCTCTAGAATCAAAGTTACAGAGAATCAAAGGAGGTACCTTGACTGTTCTTCATTTTCTGGGTAACCTAGAAAATGAAGAACATGTCTGTCAGACATTTCGGGAGCCCAGATCTTACTGCTATGTTGGTGTTTGGTCATGAAATGAGTTTGTAGTTGTAGTACTACATGAGTACTACAATCTGAAAGTTTTAACCAACCCAAAAAGTAACAAGAACATAGATTAAATCGCGGTCAAACCAAGCCACCCGAACACTGTCAAGAACACTCAAGAACAGCTATAGCCACAGAAAGTGTCGCTATAGGCCTTTAGCGACAGTTATTTATTAATTTCCGGAAATGAATTAAAAATTAGAAAAAAATGGTTTTTAATTATTAAAAATACAAAATAATTCTGAAAAATTATTTTAAAGTCTGAAAAATAGTTTTTAACTATTTGAGTATATTTCGAAAATATTTAATATTTTTGGAATATAAATGGTATTTATTTATTTAATTATAATATTAAATAAATTATTTAAAAATAATTTTAATTCATGAAAAATTATTTTATGGTATAAGAAAATATTTTAAGTTATTTTTAATGACTTTTGATATTTTGTGATGAAATTCATTAATTAATCAATATTAATGATAATTAATTTATTTAATAGATATATTAAATAAATTATGGAAAATTAGAATTAATTCTTTATAAATCATATAAAAATGATTTAAGTGTTATAAAAATATTTTAAGTTATAAAATATAACTTTTGATATTTAGTCATGAAAATATAATATTTTAATATTAATATTAATTATCGGATAATGGATTAAAGTGTTGGAAAATCATATAATTATGATTTTAAAGTATTAAAAATACTTCGATATATTATAATTATATTATAATATTATGTAATGATTTTCATTAATATTTTATATTAAATAAATATTAATGATTAAGGTATTAAGTAGTATTTAATTCATTTAAATACGGTTTTAAGGATTGAAAAATGTTGATAAATGGTAATAATTATTCAAAAATTATTACGAGCCTAGGAAAAATGTTTTGTCTGATAAGAAATTATCTGTGATAATTGTTAAGTGTTTAGGAAGAGTTTAATTGAACTTAAACTCGATAAAAGTCCGACTAGACCGTCGGGATGATTGAATTATATCGGGTTCAACTCAGACTGCAATAGTTTGACTTGATACCTAGTCTTATGTGCTGTAAAGACTGATAGGGTTATGTGGTAATGTGTTTAGGTTATTCTGTGGGTATAAATATAACAGTATTTTACTGTGATGATATTATTCTAATATTGAAGATCTATATTATTAATACTAGATCTTCGGATAAAGCGTTATTAAATTGCGTTGCGGTAATCAACGGTTCAGGCAAGTTTTCTTATACTTAACTCTAATAAGAGTGTTTTATTCAAGCTGATGGTTAATCATTGCTGATTGCCATGAAAATTGTACTCTGTACATCTTGCATGTATAAGTCAGGTATGAAAGGCTGATCACCTTCATTACCAGTTGGTTCAGAAATGTTTGTTCATGTTTAAAACTTGTTCAGTCAAAAGTTTGTTTGTAATAATTCTCAACTATATTGATGAATTATAGTTAGCTTATTATTCATACTCTTCAATCATGATATATTATTACATTGTTGTATATAAACTTGCTGGGCAACTTTCATGCTCACCCTTGCTATATCATGATAAAACATTGCAGATAAGGCGAACGTGTTCGGATACAGGAAAAAGGTTAAAGCCAAGTTCAGCTTGGGATATAAAGTGCGGCTTGTTTGTAATAATATATTGTGATAATTATTGTTGTATAATAGATATTATATGAATGGTGTTTAAGTTAAGGTTACTCGACTTGGGTAAAATAGTGTGTAATGTATTGTATAAACAATTTATGTTTATATCTTCCGTAATTAGTGAAAGAAATAGTGTACCGAGTCCGCGGCGATTCGGGGCTACTACAAGTCACATACTTGAAACCATATAATTTGTATCACTATTCTAAGGAATTTTATTATGTTAACAATTATATAACGCAGTAAATAAAACCATAATAAAATCATTCATTTATTCAATCAAATATAATATCAAAACGTTAAGAAATTATATCAAATAATTGGTCTCTAGGGCATAAACTCTAACACATGCCGCCTAGGAGACTACCGCGGAACCAGAGGGAAGAAGAATCCGTTAACAATGGTGGTCTGGGAAATGTCGATCAAATGCAGAACTTCGTTAACCTGTTAACTGAGGCAATGTAATAACCCAAGAATTCAAACAATCCAAAATTTATGAATACATTTTTTTTATTTAATATTGACTGTTAATATTGTACTACTGTGTATCTGTGATACGAGTCTCGAGAATTAGTCAATTTGTGTATTGATTGAGAAATTAGAGTAGAGTTGTGCTTAAAAGCTTTAGAAACCCTAACCCTAATTGCTGGATAGGGATTCAGTAGAAAATGCAATTAAAATAATTGTATCGATGAATACGTGTTTATACTGTATAGAAATTTTGATCAATAATTGATAAGATAAGACTTAAAAGTTATAGACTCTATTATGAGATTCGAAACCCTAATCTCAGGATTAGAAACCCTAACGCGCAGTTAGAAACCCTAATAGAAAGTTGGGAAACCCTAATTCCATATTCAGGAATCCGAAACCCTAAATTAGGAAACCTTAATCCTAATTGGCAAGCCTTAGGTGTTTATTAAACATAAATATGATTAGAAAACCCTAATTATATTTTAGTTATTTTAATTTCTATTTTACAAACCCTAATTGTAATTAGAAATTTTATTTTTCTAATTAAACCCTAATTAGACAATAATTATAGAAGCTAAAGTTATAAACCTTAAGGTTAGAACCTTGGGGTTAAACACTAAGGGTGAAACCCTAAGGTTTGTTAAATTCCAATTTTTGCCATTAAATTTGCTTTGTGCAATGACCAAAGTACCCTTTTTGGATATTTTAGTAAGTACTTATAGAAATTGCTAGCAACTTTAGTTGGTGAGCAACTACATTGACTTTGTGACATAGAAATCCAATAATATCAGCCAACACATTAGATCTAGCAACATGTCAAGCATATATATATAGATTTGAGAGAGAGAAAGTCTAGCATTGCTCAATTTACACCCAAGCTCTCACCAACTTTCTCTCTCACCAAGACCCTGAATTTGTTAAGTAGATCAGTCCCCTAAATAGCTCCTCGATCACCAAAAACAACTAAGGAGATCTAAGATCAAGATTTGATAAGAGAGGTATAAACCCTAGACTATATTTTGATCATGTATGCTAAGTTAGAGTTTGTGATTTTGTGTTTATAAGTGTTATGTGATGTTTTATGATGATATATGGTGATATACCATAGATCCATAGCATCAAATGGCTTTAACAGTGTTGGTTTCCAAAACTGCTCAAGAACAGTTAAGAGTCTAACAATCAAATGTCAATCGCTCTAGATCTTTTATGTGTTATGATTTTTGTGTGTTTTAAATTTTTAATCTGTAGCTGATATATTGTCTTTATTTGAAGTGGTATTACAACCAATTGGATGTCTAGGTCATGAGTTATTAACGGTCAAAACCTGTTGACGGGCATGACCGGGCCAAATCTGGGTAACCCAGAAAGGCTAAACCAGCGTATGAAAAGTTTTTATTACGCTTTAATCTATCAGTGTTTAGGTTGTTTGTTGATTTTGTTGTAATCATGTTGATAGTCTGTCATGTGTACTTCTTATATGTGGCCTTAGATCGTGTAAGAGAACAACAGGTAGAACTTAATAGTTGGTCAAAGTCGGCCTTTTGGCCACGACTAGGATTTTCTAGAATTTCCTAAAATAGTGTTGCATGGACTGATTTGAGGATAATTAGTTGTTCCTTGTCATGTCTACTATATGTTTGAACCATGAAATCAACAAACTAATGAACAGAGCACCAAATTAATTGATCTAGAAAGTGCCTACTTGAACAGCCTGGGTTTTTGGAAAACGCAGAAACGTTCTGACATGAACTTTAAAGACTAAGATCTTCCTAGTGTGATGTTGCATGACTTTTCTCATAGTACTACGATCTATAAGCATTAGTGGTCATAACATGCCGGGACTGAAAATAAATTTTGGTCAAAGTAAGGACCTTGAACACTGTCTTTGTCAGTGTTCTTGAGCCAAGAACACCTAAAACGAAGACAAGTGTCTCTATAGGCTTTAGCGACCGTTTTAAATATTATAATTTCTAATTTTTCCGAAAATTGATTAAAAATAGAAATAAATTATAAAATTATTAAAAATGGTTTTTAAAAATTATTTTAAATTATGAAAAATAATTTTGGACCAATTGGAATATTTTTCTTTAATATTTATAATTATTTAAATATTAAAGGTATTTAATTTATTTAATTAGTGTATTAAATATATTAGAGAAAAATGATTTAATATTATGAAAAAATCATTTAAATGAGAATAATGTATTTAAAAATATTTTGAGTTACAAAATATAACTTTTAATATTTTTAGAAAATTTTCATTAATAAATTAATATTAATGATTTTAGATTTATTTAATTATTAAATTAAATAAATAAGATAAAATGATTTTATTAATTTAAAAATTATTTTAAATGAGAATAAAGTGTTAGAAAATATTTTGAATTATAAAATATAATTTTCAATGTTTTTGGAGAATTCTCATTAATAAATTAATATTAATGATATTAGATTTATTTAATTATTATATTAAATAAATGAATTAAAAATGATTTATTTGATTTAAAAATCATTTAAAAATGAGAAAAATGATTTAAAAATATTTTAAGTTATAATTAATAACTTTTAATATTTGGATGATAATTTCATTAATATTTAATATTTATGGTGATGATTTAAAAATGATTTTAAATTATTTTAAAAATCATTTAAGTGGAATATTGTTAATTTAACAATATTTTAAGCTATTGATAATAACTTTAATATTTTGACAAGTATGTCATTAATATTTTAATATTATTAAATATTAATGATGATAAGATTATTTGATGATTAAATCATTTAAAAATAATTCTAATGTTTGAAAAATTATTATAAAATTATAATAATGACTTATAAATTATTAATAGCTTCCGAAAAATATTATTACGATAATTGACTTATCCAAAATAATATTGAAGCTTAGAAATCGAACTTAATTGACAATAACCATGTTAATTGTCGGATAGGGTGACCAGAACACCGAGAATAGATCGACGTCCAACCAGACCAAACTAGTTAGACTTGATAAGTGTTTATATAGGTTATACACACTGAAGTGGTTATGTGGTAATGTGTCTAGGAGAAGTTTGACGGTAGAATACAATGATGCGTGTTGTGAATTATTGTGCTAATTGTGAGACCGATATTATGGTTATAGGTCTTTCGAAAGCAGATAAGTTTATTGTGTAGCTGTAATCAGCGGAAGAGGCAAGTTTCCTAACTCAACCTTGAGTTAATATTATTTAATTATTATAGTGGGTAATTATTGTTAATTATGCCACGTCTAAGAATTTATTGTTGATTATTTGCAGTTAGTGCATGTTTAATAATTCAAATTGAATTACTAATTCGTAAAATATACGTTCGTAGAATAACTGTTGTTGGATATTCATATCCGTAGAAGCTAGTATTGACAGTAAAGATAATTCATGTTTATTGTCGAATTATGTTGAAAAATGTCTTAGCCAATTATTCTGGTTAGGCAAACATTTGTTAGAACTTGATAGGTTCGAGAAGAGAACAAAAGAGAATTTAATTATTATTGATAGATCAATGTCATTTGTTTTGGATAGATCGAAAAAGAAAACTTGATAGGTTTGAGAAGAGAAGCAAATAGAATTTGAAATCGCAGTATTTCGTTGATAAATTAAAACCTTGATTCTGAGACTAAGAAGAATAACCTTTTATATAAAGGGAATATTTTTGATCGCATATTCGATCTTTGTGCGCGACTTAAATATTATGCATAATATAGGGTACAATGAGTTGGCTGGCTCTATGTACTTACAGAGGGGTATAATTTAATCTATATGGTTATTTGATACACCTGAGTATATATCAAAGAAGAACTTTAATATATACCCGAGAAGAGAAGTTCAAGATCCAATGGATCGCTCAGCATAAATCTGGAAAACATTCCACTTTGCTATTTCATAGAATTAATTCTTGATTATTCTTTTGAATATCATAGAAAACCTTGAAAGCGTTGTACTCTTTCATTATCAGATTACTGTTGCGTAGAATGTTAGAAGGCTTGATATTGATTTCTATATCTTTATTGTACGTCTTAACTTGCGGGGCAAATTTGTTGTTCACCCTTGCTAAATAAAATATTTCAGCTAGGGACGAAGTTGCAGAAGGTATTGTGAAGAAGAACAAAGGAAAAGGCATAGTGATAAATTAGTTATGATGAACATTAATATTATTATGTTTTATTGTAAACCCTTTTTGTTTATCTGAAGGGTAATGTTGTAATGTTAAGGTTAGAGAACCTGGGGCTTATGTATTAACAATATATGTTAATGAGCTATGTATTCCTATTTCTATATAAATGGGTAGTTAGATGTTATTATATTGTGGATCGTGAACACCAAACTCGAGGGTCAGGTAACCCAGATTTGAGGGTGTCACATACAATGCAATACAGACCCCCGCCAGCAGTAGGGCAGCCAGGACATCATATGGCTAACTTTAAGGACTTTAAATCGGTAGGACCACTGGAGTTTGGGTGAACCTTGGACCCAATTGAAGCCCAGACATGGATAGAAGAGATGGAGAAGGTGTTTGAGGTCGAACGAGTGGCCGAAGCATAGAAGACAAGTTTTGCCACTTTCATGATGAAGGGCGAAGCTAACTATTGGTGGAAAACCAATAAAGGACAAACAGGCAAAGGAGTTATTCCTTGGGACAAATTTAAGGAGCTATTCCTCGAGAATTAATTCTTCGAGAATACGCAACATGATATAGAAATTAAGTTTCTAGAACTGAAGTAAGGGAGTAAATCTGTCGCAGAGTACGCAGCAAAATTTAATGAGTTGGCTCGATTCGCTTCACATTAGGTTGACACGGAGGCCGGGAAGGCAAGGAGGTTTGAATTAGGATTGAAACCATGGGTACAGAAAGGAGTGGTTGTATTAAAGATTAAGACATACTCTGATCTATTGGAAACGGCTATCATTGCCAAAAAAGGCAATGAATCCATCGCTCAATTCAAAACAAGAAAAGAAGACCGGTCAGGAAGGACAGAAAGGGGGAAGCAGCGGAGGTAGCAACCCCAACAAGCGTAAATGGACGGGGAGCACAATCCTCTGGAGGGCTAATAAGTCCAGAGGGGAGGCTAAGAAAAGTATGAAGTGCAATAACTGTGGGAGGAATCACTTGGGGGAAACATGAAGGAAAGAGTGTTTGTTATCATTGCGGACAACCGGGGAACATGGCTCCTCAGTGTTACTGAATAAGCAGAAGGGAGGATGTTTCTCGTGTGGGAGCCATAAAACCATCAAATCAAGGACTGCCGAAGAGAAGGGCGATGCGCTAGTGACACCACACAACAACAACAACAATGGGCTAAACATGGAGGGCCAGACAGTCAAGCCAATAGACCAATGGCACAAACGTTCAACATGACCGTACAGGATGTGGTGGAGTCTAAGGACATGGTGTCAGGTATCATTCCGATCAATGATATAGAAGTAAACGTGTTATTTGATTCGGGTGCTACCTGCTCTTTAGTTTCCAAAGAATTTGCTAAATAGTTAGACTTACCCCATGAGAGCTTAGAACACCCTATGAATGTAGAAGTAGCGAACAAGGAAATTATTCCCGTAAAATACATTTATAAGAATTGTCATACCAAATTGTGAGGATTTAAGCTCAAAGTGGATTTGATACTGATTCATTTGGGTAGTTCGATGTAATCCTTGGAATGGATTGGTTATCGGTTCACGGAGCAGTTATAGACTATAAGAAGAAGTGTGTACACCTTAAGACTACGAATAAGTTGAAGGTGGTATTTTATGTTAGTAAATCACCGAGACAATCGCATTGTCTTACGACGGTGCAAGCCCATATATTTCTTAGGAAAGGTTGTATAGGTTATTTGGCTCACGTGGTTGATACTCAGCGAGTCGAGGGTGAACTGAGTCATATACCTATTGTAAGGGACTTTGATGATGTCTTCCCAGACGAGATTCTTGGATTGCCACCGGATAGAGAGATTGAGTTTGTTATTGATTTGGCACTAGGAACAACACCGGTATACAAAGCGCCGTATCGATGGCACTGGT
>JAINUV010000817.1:0-102500 GCA_020205505.1 Panax japonicus
ATAACAGAAATTTAGTTGTTCTGTTCTTCGTCGGCTACATTTTGTTAGTTTTCGGCGGCCCACGCGCCAAAAATTGAGCCCCATCGCCAAAATTCGCACCCAAGCGCAAAGACGTTTGCGCCCCAGCGCTGAATATTCACGCCCTAGTGACAATCCGCGCTACGGCGCCACTGTATTGCTTTGTTCTCATGCAGCGGCGCAGGGACATAAGTCTGAGTCAGACAATTTTGGCCTTCTGTATTAAAATGACCATAACTTCGCATACGAACTCTCCGATTGAGATGATTCAAGATGATCCGACGAGGACGAGTAACCCAAAACTTTCATGGGTTAAGTGTTTTAATTGGAGGTATATAACATAGTAAAAATGGGCATCTTAGGACTATTATGTTTTCGGTGGAAATCGGAAGGCGTCGGGCATGCACATATGCATGTGTAGTTGCTCCTGACCATAAAAGATGATGTCCTAAGTTATAAACATGTATGTTAGTAAATTAAATATGCTTAACATTAATAAATAATGTATTAGATAAGCATACACAAGAGAGGCAAATCGGGCGTGTAACGAATGAACGTCGAAACGTCGTGCCAATTGTTAACGAACCTAAAATGTGTTTCAATTCAATTGAAATGAATATTATAGGATATAAAATGGGTTTAATATAAACCAATAAGTAGTCCTAGCAAGACTTAAGAACTTGAATGAACTTCAATTATGAAGTATAGTGAGTCATAAGTCAAAAAGTTAACACAGTCTAATTGAACATTGTGTGCTAATTAATAGGAATGATTATGAGATGTGGATTAGAGTTTACATTACAATTACTATGTATTGTTATTTGACTAATAGTTTATGTGTACGATCATATAATTGTGTAGGGGCACGTGAAGTGCAGATAACTGTAGAGCGGTTATAACTATTATTGGTAAAAACGATCAAGGCAAGTCTTTCGGTTCCTATTTTCTACGTGGACTTGATGAACTGTTTTAAATTGAATGATATGTTATACATGTTGAAATCATGACATGTTAAAGTCAATATATGACTGCATTGTTTGGCTAAGTAATGATGGTTAAGTAAGGAACTAAATCTTTATATTTGCTGTGTGAATTAAAAGCATGTATGCCAATGTTACTTTAATGAGATGTATATCGAGTATGTTATTATCTGCTATGTGATGCATGAAAACTGTTAGACTTTGTTGGGCTGTCGAGCTCACTCTTGCAAATAACCACTTTTGCAGGTTAAGATTTTAAGGTAAAGATATGTGCTAAGTGATTTTATAGAGATCTATATTCACGAAGATTACTTATGTTTTATAAGAAATGTATTTCATATTTTGAACGTAACATGTGTTGAATTGTAAGTTGAGCTATCCAATGTATATGGATATTTAGTTATGATGTAAGACTTTGTATAGTCATTTTGTTGTAACGATTCATGATATAAGATTGAATCAAAGAGATGTAATGTAAATGTTGCGATTCAGGGCAAGAAAGAAGGAAATGTATAAAGGTTTTAATTATTCCGTAATTTTAGTGTTTTTAATATCGAATAATGATGTTTTATTAGAGATTTAATGAATGGTTAACGACCAAAGTTAAGATTTAAATTGTATGGATTTTGGGGTCGTTACAAGTTGGTATCAAAGCTGTAGGTTATAAACCTTAGGTAGGAGTACCATAGGCTATAGCCTTAGAGAAGAGAGGTGAAGATAACTTGCTTGAAAGGATTGAAAGAAGAATCTCGCAGAGTTATAAGGATTATGAATGTGGGGTTACCCAACTCCTATAATAAGGATGTAAGGTGATAATAAATAGACAGTGTCTATAAAAAGAGAGTGATAAAGAAGTTAAGAATAGAGAGTATGGTGCAATTTTACTCTTTAGTAGTTGATGTATGGTATTTGCGCTAAACGATTCCTTTATAGAGCGGAGGTATATACGAACTAGTAACTCGGAACCTAGTTTATTGGTTGTTTGTGGGAAACCATTCAGCGTACCATATTGAAACTGTTAGAGACTCGATGTGTACCAAGTGTAGAAATGGATACGTATGATGAAAGTGTAGAACTCGAATGAAATTTTAAGCGATGTAACTAAAGTTAGAAATTCTTAAAGGAAGAATTATTTTTTAAACAAGAAGATTCAAAGAAGAATCTAAGAGATATAAAGATAAGAAATGGGAGTTTCCTAACTCTAAAAGCCAAGATAATGAATAATGTCATAAATGATGAAAAAGGGAAAGAAAGAGGATCGTAAAACAAAACGATCACGAGTTAAGAAAATAATTTTAAGGGAGATGATTATAGAATAAGATCACGACGTGATCTGTTTAAGTTATAAAAGGAAGATGGTTTGTAATGGTTGAATGATTATAACTTGATGCTATGAAGATAATGTACTATAATAGTACGAGATAAACTCATGAGGAGTTATAGATAATGTGATACGAGGAATTCGTATAGAGCAAAGAGCAAGTTATAAGAAAGATAGAATTTGGAGGGATTTCAATTAAGGACTCAAGTGGTGGCTGAGTTGTACAAACCTTTGTATGGGCGTGGGTTTTGTGCTTGCACTCAGTTTATCACATTGATAATCATTGAAATATTTGTGTCGCGCTATTTGCTATATGCCTGTTGAGAAGGTGATTCTTTTCTCACGTGTATAACAGATAGGTAGAGTATAGTTAGAGAATATTATAAGGTTAAGTGCGAGTTCTTAAAACTCATACTTATGGTAGATTCTTGACTCATAATTATATGGTATGTTATTGAAACCCTCAGCGAATGGACGCCTATGATATGACTAGGATAAGTTCTTAAACTCATATGATTGTGGCAAGTTCCTAAACTCATAACGTGTGGTAAGTTTGACGAACTAGGTATAGATAAGTGTAAATAGAGTATTGAGGATGATAGGAATAGATAGACCTATTAAGTAACGGATCATTATAGAAAGTGGAGTTGATGGTGGAAGCATATGTATTCTAAATCTACTAGCTATGCTAGACTTTCGAAATTTATTGACTTTGTGCTGATGTTTACACTTTTATTTTCTTGAAAACATTGGATCAGATGATGAAACCAATGAGTTTTAACAACAACACTATTATTCGTATGTCTATGCTAATTGCTTCGGCTAGATAAAAATGATTTGCAATATATCAAAATGTATTTTATATCATTAATGCATCATGTAACCTGGTGCAAAGATGATAAAAATGATGGAGTCATCAATGCAGTATTACCTAGTGTTGGATGTGATCTAAGGATCGTCAGCCCACTATGGTATAACATAGTATGATAAAATCACCAAATGACGGAATCCTCAACGGACTATAAATACAGTGCGGTATCATGACGTCATAAAAAGATTTTTGAGATTTCTTTAAGATATGAGAATATATATATATATATGTATATTTCGATTGATGTACAAATTTTTGTAGAAGTCTATGCTATTTGATTCAGCTAGACGAATATTGAAAGATGTTCATGAAATGCATGCGTTTCTTGAGAAGTTATGCCAAACCAAATTGTTTTGGTGCGGATTCAGATGTTGAAAAGCTTAGATGAACAACCCTTTTATAGGGGATTACGCGGAGGCGTTGAGATGTTTGTGCACAATACATTGTACGAAGGGCTAATCACCCTAAGTACGAGGAGTCCCTATAGTCTTATGACTGTTAAAGTTTAAGTTAAAAGATTACTTATAACTATGGACATACGCATAGCGTTTAAATGTTTGTGCACAATACATCGTACGAAGGGCTTAACACCCTAAGTACGGGGGTCCTTATAGTCTTATGACTATTAAAGTTGAAAGATTACTTGCAACTGTGGACATAGTTCGTGGTCTTATGACCCTTAACATGATTTGGAATCTTTTAAATTCCTGTTATTCATATCGCTTCCCAATTATTGAGCAATTGTAGAAGATTCTTGATATTCTAAAAGGTAAATGTGGTAAGGATGATATTCTTTAGAAAGAAGTGAGTCTTAGAATGCGACACTGAATGATGAATATGTTGAACAAGTGAGAAAAAAGATTTTGAAGTGAGAAGGATATGAGTTATCAAAGAATAATGTAAAACTTTTAATAGAAAAGTTAATAATTGTAGAATGATCTTTGTGGAAAGAAAGTGGTTATAGAAACCAATGAATGAATGAAGTAGTGACATAAAATCTACTCTGATAGATTAAATGAATAAAGATTAATAAATAAAATTTCGAGGACGAAATTTTTAGAAGAAAAAGTGAATGTAATATCCCGAGTGTTGATGATAACGATCCTTAGAAAAAGAAATGAATGGGTTAAAAGATATATAATACTCAGAATATATTGAGATCAAGTGAAAGTTATGAAATAAAACCTACAATTTGTTAAAGTAATGAATCTAGTAGGAAATATATATATATAAGCTATATTTAGATAAAATGATGAAAGATTACTCTGAGTTATTTTTTTAATTTGTGTCTTCGATTCTGGGGACAGAATCTTTGTAAGTAGGGAAGATTGTAACGAATGAGTGGTTTGAGTTGTGATTCTGAGGACAGAATCCTTGTAAGGAGAGAATGATGTAACAATCCAGATTTTTAATTAATATTTAAATATTTATTGAATTATATAAATATTTAATGGATGTGTTTATCGTTGAATAAGTATTTGTTTAATTGATTTGATGTGATTTGATTATTTGTTTGTTTAATAAATAATTAATGAGTTAAGGAAAGTAATTATTTTGAGATAGTAATCTAATTTAATTTAATAATTAAGTTAGAGGGTTTATAATGATTAAATAAATTATTATATTATGCAATGAATTGTTATTGATATTAATTAAATTAAGTATGAAAACTTAATTAATTAGAAGTGTGACAAATAACTATATTATAAGTAGTTATTAAAATAAATTAAAGTAGTTTTAATTTATTTTGCCAAATAAGGCTTAAATATATTAATTCTTTAATTTTAAAGAGTTTTGCCAAACGAAGCCTTATGGCTTTTGGAGTTCTTTCGAATTTTGAAATATTATATAACCTATACGTTATATTTGGTAACTGATATTATTTATTCGGGCTTATTATGGCCATTTACAATTGGTTACCAGTGGTTTTGTTTATGCATTCTAAGTGTTTGCTAAGCCTAAGAAGAAAATCACAGAGAATTTGAGAGAGAGAGAGAGTTTAAGAGAGAGAAACAACAAGAGAAGGTTCCGAATTCTTATTGTCAGTGATTAGCAAGGATTTCTAAAGCGACAAAAGGTATGTTTTAAACCTTAATATATATATATATATATATATATATATATATATATATATATATATATATATATATGTTTACATTATGTGTGTCTGTGTTCTTGAATTTCAATGTGTATAAGGTTTTACAAAGATTCTCTATAAAACCATATTGTTGCAAGTGTTATACTAGTATATATATATATATATATATATATATATATATATATATATATATATTATATATATATATATATATATATATATATATATGATTGTATGTTTAGCGTATAGACAAGATTGTATGCTAATTTATGTATACAAGTAAGGGGAATTGGTTTTACAGTGAACACATATGCATGAATATGATTTTTTTAAGATAACAAAATTAGTGTATGTTAATTGTGAAGTTATGAAATTGAACCTTGTATATGATAACGGGGTAAAAAATTCAGAGAAACATAATTCAAAGGAATCAAAATCGTTTATAAATTATGTTTACCGTGTTCACTGTGTAAACGCACATCAGTAATGGTGTTTTGGTTGAAAACAATGTTTTCAAGGAATTAAGTTTTCTGTGATTGTTGTTTAGTGGTTTAAATTAGTATATGGATGTTGGGTAATGTGTATAGGTGTAATTGGCTTAAGTTATTACTGTTTATTAGTGTTAGAATTTAAGTTATAGACATAAATTTAGTTGTTCTGTTCTTCGTGGGCTGCGTTCTGTTAGTTTTCGCCGCCCTAGTGCCAAAAATGGAGCCCCAATGCCAAAATTCGCGCCCCAACGCTGAAATTCGCACCCCAGTGCCAATCTTACGTTGCTGCACCACTGTATGGATTAGTTCTCGCGTCGTGGCGCAGGGACAGAAGTCTGAGTCGGACAGTTTTGGCCTCCTGTAGTAAAATAGCCATAAATTTCTCATACGAACTTCGATTGAGATGATTCAAGATGATCTAGAACGAGGACGAGTAGACCTAAAACTTTCATGCTTTAATTTGTTTAATTTGAGGTCTATAACAGTAGTCAAAATGGTCATATTTAGGACTGTTATGTTTTCGGGGGCAATCGGAGGGCGTTGGGCATGCACATATGCATGTGTAGTGCTCCTGACCATAAAAGATGATGTCCTAAGTTATAAAACATGTATATTATTAAATATAATGATACTTAACATTAATAAATAATGTATTAGATAAGCATACACAAGAGAGGCAAATCAGGCGTGTGACGAATGAACGTAGAAACGTCGTGTCAATTGTTAACGAACTTAAAACGTGTTTCAATTCAATTGAAATGAATATTATAGGATATAAAATGGGTTTAATATAAAACTAATAAGTAGTCCTAGCAAGACTTAAGAACTTGAATGAACTTCGATTATGAAATATAGTGGGTTATAAGTCAAAAAGCTTACACAATCTAATTGAACATTGTGTGCTAATTAATAGGAATGATTATGAGATGTGGATTAGAGTTTACATTACAATTACTATGTGTTGTTATGTGACTAATAGTTTATGTATACGATCATATACTTGTGTAGGGCACGTGAAGTACAAATAACTGTAAGCTGTTAAACTATTATTAGTAAACAACGATCAAGGCAAGTCTTTCGGTTCCTATTTTCTACGTGGACTTAATGAACTGTTTTAAATTGCATGATATGTTATACATGTTGAAATCAAGAAATGTTAAAGTCAATATATGACTGCATTATTTTGGCTAAGTAATGTTGGCTGAGTAAGGAACTCAATCTTTATATTTGCTATGTGAATTAAAAGCATGTATGCCATGTTACTTTAATGAGATGTATATCGAGCATGTTATTATTTGCTATGTGATGCATGAAAACTGTTAGACTTTGTTGGGCTGTCGAGCTCACTCTTGCAAATAACCACTTTTGCAAGTTAAGATTTTAAGGTAAAGATATGTGCTAAGTGAGTTATAGAGATCTATATTCACAAAGATTACTTATGTTTTATGAGAAATGTATTTCATATTTTGAACATAACATGTTGTTGAATTGTAAGTTGAGCTATCCAATGTATATGGATATTAGTTATGATGTAAGACTTTGTATAGTCATTTTGTTGTAACGATTCATGATATAAGATTGAATCAAAGAGATGTAATGTAAAGGTTGTGATTCAGGAAAAGAAATAAGGAAATTTATAAACGTTTTAATTATTCCGCAATTTTAGTGTTTTTAATATCGAATAATGATGTTTTATTAGAGATTTAATGTATGGTTAACGACCGAAGTTGAGATTTAAATTGTATGGATTTTGGGGTCGTTACAAGTTGGTATCAAAGCTGTAGGATATAAACCTTAGGTAGGATTACCACTGTCTCGCGCCCCAGCGCTGGAAAAGTGGTCTGATTCGGACAGTTTTGACCTCTTGTAGTAAAATGGCCATAACGTTTTCATACAAACTCTGATTGAGGTGATTCAAGATTATTCAGAAAGAGGACGAATAGGCCTATAACTTTTATTCTTTAAGGGTTTCAATTTGAAATCATTATGAAGGGTCAAAATGGCCATCTTTAGGATTGTTGTGTATTTGGAGCCAATCGGAGGGCGTCGGGATGCGCGAATGCAAGTGCAACCCTTTTTGTATTAGTATAACTTAATGATAACATATTGGACATGTAATAGGATGTTGTATCAAGTTGTTTTGTGTTTATGTGGTGCAATGACATGATCACTTAAGTAATTGTAATAAAGCTAAAAACTAATGTTCATGAAAAGATGTGTTGTTGTTTAAACTTAAACTTAGTTAGTAGCTATACTAAGAGTAATATAGTAACTCATAAAGGTAATGTTAGTGCAACTAATGTGTATCATAATTACATATGGTATGTGTAGGACTTGGGGTGAACGTGAGTAGTAATTGTATAACCTACGCACGAGGCAAATTCTCTAACTCTACTTTTATAATTGTGCAAGTATCTAGATATCTTTGAGCAAGTTTTCCTAACTCTAAGCTTTCTTTGTGAAAGTTTTTTTTAACCCTAATTATATCGTGCAAGCTCCTAAACCTTATCTCTTGATTTTGAGCCCATCTTTAACTTGTTAATTAACATGCAAATTTCTACATTCTAACACACTAATGCTGAACAAGTTTTATCATTCAACTTATTATTTGTTATGCATGCTTAAGATTCAACTCTAAATAAGGTTTTAACCTTGGCTTAATATTGTTCAAGCAAGGCATATTATAATTATTCGATGTTTATGGTGTTAGTTTATTCCTAAAGCATGATCTTAAATTTCAATGTCGATTTAGTTATGATTATTCCATAGCATGATGTTATCAATATTGTATTCAACTAATCCTTAGTTGATGGCCGTTGAATTCTAAATTACCCTTGAAATGTATCCAAACCAAACTTACTTTGGTGCGAACTTGTATTCTAAATACTGAGATGAACAACCCTATTATTAGGGGATAATTTACGCGTAGCGTTAAAATGTTTGTGCACAATACATTGTACGAAGGGTTGATCCCCCTAAGTACGAGGTCTTTATAGTTTTATGACTGTTAAAGTTGGAGTTGAAAGATTACTTGCAACTGTGGACGTAGTTCATGGTCTTATGACCCTCAGTGATGTAGATTCCATATTTTGGATTCCAGTTTCTGATTATTATTGTTAGAGTACTATTCACTTTTGATGAGCCTATTATTCACTTTTGATTATTATTGTTATTTTATTTGGATAGATAGTATGAATGATTGATTAGTGTGCACCAAATCTTGTGGGAATGAAGTACCTAGATTTAGGGGTGTCACATCATATCCCTAAACTTTGATACCAACTGTGATGCCCCCAAAATCGGTATACATCACCTATTCTGAGTTGTCAAATAAATGGTACAAAATTCAAATACAACTTAATTATAAACAGTCGTGTAAAATACGACTAAACATATGCTGTGATTTTTAATACAAATATTGTCATCTAGACAATATACAAACTCAATGGGGTCCTCATTACATTTATTATCACACTATTTCATAGAATAGTGAGGACTACTAATGCTATTATCAGGACCATCACTCTTTTCCCCGACTAGTCCCTGTTACGTTCTCATTTCCTGAAGAGAACAATGAAAGAAAAATGGTGAGCTCAACTAGCCCAGTAAGAAATATTATGACTAAGATAATGCATAATAAATTATCATTAGCCTTCAACAATGTTAAACTGATAAAATATAACAAACATCAAGTTTAACTACAGCGGAACAAGCAATCCATTAGAAGAGTCAAGTAGAGAATAAAATCTACTGTCTTGTATGATTTAAAAGGTTTTTCATGACTTTTATCCCTGAGACTTAGCTTAATAAATAATCCACATTATCCCTGCACTACGGCCAAGGATATTCATTAGTATCACAACCACAAATTATCCATGCACCACGACCAAGGATATCCGTGTATTCATCAATGGTATCGATAATGCCAACAACTGTCCATCAATGCACTACGGGTCAATGAAGACTTTTTCCACATTATTTGTAACATTACGGTCATGATTATACCGAATAATCCCTGGTCATAATCATACCAAGTCCATCTATGCACTACAGGCCACATATGACTTTCAACATAATATAAACATGAGGATGATGACAATGATATAAGAATTCAATAAAACAAGTTCAAGAATTAATTTATCCAGGAACTAATAATGTCCAAATTGTCAATATGATACTTCTTTGTAGAGTAACACTGAAGAATGCTCAGAAGAATATTTCCATGAAAAGATACTGGATAAAGCACAAATATCAAGGATATTCCACTAATTTCATGGAGTATAGAAGTCAAAACTTTAACCAACTAAGTATAATAAAGAGTGGAATAACAAAAGAAATCACCAGGCATGCGATAAACCGCACAGACAGGTTATTCCAACAGAATAATAAATAATGGAACCAGGTCATGCATAAACGCACCGACAGAATATTCCAACAGAATAATACATAATGGAACCAGGTCATGCGTAAACGCACAGACAAGATGTTCCATCAGAATAATAAACAACGGAACCAGGTCATGCGTAAACGCACAAACATGATGTTCTAACAGAATAATAAAAAATGGAATAACAGAAGAATTTCATCAAGTATAGGGTATCCCGCGTATACAGGTTATTCCAACAGAATAATAAACAATGGAATAACAAAAGAATTTCACCAATAAGAAAGAAGGAATACCCCTAATGAGTACAACAAATAATATCTCTTACCGTAAAAGAAGAGTATTTTGACCGATAGGGCGAGGATATACTCAAAGAAAACTTGCACTACGCTCAAAGCTTTCTTAAACTCTAAAGAAATACGCTCAAGATTATAGAAGAAGAAGCCTCTCTATAGTTTCTCTCTTTAGAGTTTCAGTGAATTCGTAAGAAATAATGAATGAATGAGCTTTTATTTATTGAAGAATGGACTGCATAGTAACTAGTTCATGAACGGTACAGATTAATTTACTTTAAACGGACGGTCCAGATTGGTTTACAATAAAATATAATATATTCTATTTATAATCTAATAAAACGAATAACTTTATAAAAGTATTATGTTTTATATAAAAAGATTTTATTATGCAAATACTATGCAGGCACTATGCAAACATTATGTGTAAGACCCCAACTTTTTAGTGAATAAAATCAAATCTCCTTTATTTATTATTGTGAATAATAAGATATTAATTTGATATAATAACTTTGGTTATGGGTGAAATGTGAAAATTTTGCAAAATAAGCAAGTGGTTATAAAATATTCATTTTGTCGGTGAAATATTCTTTCTGTCGGGGAATATTCGTACGACGGCGCAGTCAATTGTGGGCCCCATAACGGATAACGGTCGAATGAAGAAAATGATAAAATTGAATAACGGCGTAGTTGTTACTGTTAACACTGTTGGAATACCCGGTAGTTAAAGTAAAGTAATACTTATTATTGCAGAGTAGCATACGATATTGCACAGTTTTGTTGAATTATTGATCCTTACGTAAGAAGGCACTACTCAATAATTGTCACAGTAGTTACTGTTTAATATTTTATTTTATTGATTCAATAATTGCTACATTGATATTTTATATTATTGTTGTTTCAATTATCGTCACTGCATAGTATCTCCTTTATCAGATCAGTAATTCAGATTATTTGGAATAATATTATTAGATAACATTATTGGTAATGTCTAGAAAGTTCTGTCAAGGAGAGGTTTGGTCACCTAATTGTGCGCCAGTAAGGAGAAATCCTTATTGGAAAGCCTCCTCTTTCCTAGGAACGACCTGGTTGTCATAAATGTGATTCTGTAATATTATTTGTGAATAATTAATTATTGATTCATATGATAAGGAAATATTTATTTTATGTGGATATAAATGTTGGATATATTTATTGTGGTTAAAAATGAAAGAGCTAATGTTGAGGTGTTTTATCAGTATTTTTGTCGGAATGAAGGTATTAAAAAAATTAAACCAGTGTTTTTGAGATATATTGCGTGAGTTATAATTTTTAATCCGACCGTTGGATCGTTGTAATTTTTGGATATGTTATACATATATAAGTTGAGTATATGTCCACAAATTTTGAACCGTTAAAAATTAACGTATGATTTGTTATGAATTTTAAGAGGTGACTGGTTTAGAAATTGTTGAAGTATCTTAATTTAGCATTTTGGTGGAAAAAATTGAGTGGGCCCCGCTTGTGGTTGGTATTTCAAATGTGGTGGGTGTGAATAGTAGCAGGTAAAGCCATCAGGTTGCAGGTCAAGTCTGCTAACATTTTCCTATAAATAGAGGGCTAAGTTAGAATTGAAAGTCACACCAGAAACATAAGCTTTCTCTCTTTCTCTCTCTATATTATTGAGTGTATTTTGGGAGTATTTAGATACTTTGTGAATTTCTATTCATCAGTGCAAGTTTCCTTCAGCCTTATACCGATATTCCGATCAGAAGTACTGATATTTTGAGGTAATGGATATTATCTTCTTCTTAAATGATATTTTCTTCAATATCATTATGCCGAAATATTGGTATGAACTTTTTATCCAATTTGGAACTTTTTGTGTCGGGGTTACTATTCACGTATACGGCACTATTCACGAATACGGCACTATTCACGAATACGGCACTATTCACCGAAAAATGAAATTTTCTTCTTTTTGTCCAAGTTGTCTATTATGGTTACTATCTTTGATTGTATCAATGTTTTGATCATTATTTTTGAATTTTGCTTCAAAATTAATTATTTCAGAATATTATTGAACTTGGATAAACTGTAATACGAATCCTTAATATTTGATCAGTTATCTCATTGGATTCGTTTTCTTTAAAATATTTTTCATCATCTTCAGTCCTAAATGATGATACAAATGAATATCTTTGGTCTGTAGTGCAAAGATGAATGATTACCTAATGAATACCTTTGGCCCGTAGTGCAAAGATGAACAGGTGTTGAGATGAACATGACCAACTGGTGATACAAATGAATATCTTTGGCCTGTAGTGCAAAGATGAATATTTGATTCAAGATGTATATTGATTGATGTTTTAGGGATAAAATATTGATGATGGACTTTTAAATCTTAGAAGATGGTAGAATTCTTTCTCTACTTGACTCTTCTAATGGATTGTTGTTTTTCGCTACAGCTGTTGATCTAAAACTTGTTGTCTATTATATTTTATCAGATTATTCCATGTTGAAGACTAATGATAATTTGTTATATATTATCTTAGTCATAATATTCTTTATTGGGCTAGTTGAGCTCGCCCTTTTGTTCTATTTTTCTTCTCAGGAGGTGAGAACATAGCAGGAACTAGTCGGGGTATAGAGTGATGGTTCTTGAAAGTTGTTTTAGCAGTCCTCACTATTTTTAAAATAGTGTATCAATAATTGTAATGATGACTCCTTTTGAGTTTTTATACTCTCTATTTGTATTTAAACTCACAGTTTAATGAAGGTGTATTTGTTTCTGTACCATGTATTTGGCGACTCAGAATAGGTGATGTATACCTATTTTGGGAGCGTCACATTATGCATAATAAAATATAATATATTCTAATTATTGTCTAATAAAATAGATAACTTTATAAAAGTATTCTGTTTTATATAAAAAGATTTTACTATTAGTCTAACAAAACGAATAACTTTATAAAAGTATTTTGTTTTATATAAAAAGCTTTTCTGTTTTATTACATTAATAATACTAATAAAACAAAACTCATCATTATTATTATAATTCACAATATTAATCGACCAAGTCGTTTCCAGGAAAGAGGGGGCTTTCCAATAAGGATTTCTCCCCATTGGCGCGCAATTAGGTGACCAAACCTCTCCTTGACAGAACTTCTAGACATCGTTAATATTACAAATAATAATATTAATAACTTTGTCATTTCAATTATTGATTATAAAATATTGATAATAATTGAATCAAATAACGTGAGATACTATGCAGCAATTACTGAAACAATAATTGAACAAAACTGAGTGACTTCTCACGTTAGCATCAATAATCAATATTGTGTGCTATTGTGCAACTACACATATTACTGAACTTTTAACACCGGGTGTTTCAACAGTTAACGGTAAAACTTCCACCGTTATTTTCATAAAGTATTTTTGTCATTTTCTCAATCCGACAATAATTCTGTTGTGGGATCCACCAATGATTGTGTCGTTGTACGAATATTCCCCGACCAATCGAATATTATATAACAACTTGCGTACTTTGCAAAATTTATAAATATTACCCACAACTATAACATTATATCAAATTCATTCCATAATATTCAAAAATGATATTTATAGAAAATTCATCTTTATTCATAAAAGTTGGGGTCTTACAAAATCAGTTTCTTGGGTGACTAGTTTGACCAACTATAATTTCTTGTTCAAGATATTTTTGGGCATGTAAGTGTACTAGTAATGTAGAATTGATATAATACTACATGTACAAACTAAGTTCAGGTTCAAACTACTTCATATCATGAAGATATAAAGCATCAAAGTTGTTGTCAGACATGTTCTTGAGTTTCTGGGTTACCCAAAAACTTAGGCAGTGCTAAGGGTCCACTTTTGGGCTTTAATAACTTAGATTCTATGCATTGATTGTGTGTTAAAGTATAACACTTATGTAGTATGCATGTCAAAGTACAAAAGTAATAAACTTTTGTAGCTTAAAAACATCACAGAAGCAAGATCTAGGCTAGTCAAAAGCTTGTCAGAACCTTATTCTTGAGAAATCTGGGTTTTCCAAAAACTCATCCGGGCAGTTGGTCAACCCATATTTGACCTACAATATCTTTGATTCTGGTCATGATCTAGGTGTTCTAGTGTTATGGTTTGGTAGTCCATATGTCAGAGTATATCAATGATACACTCTCATGGCCTGAAACCTTAACAACTGCAAGATCTAAGGCATTCAAAAACTTGTCAGACAGATCTAGGAAATATAGGTTTTCCAGAACCCAGTTTATGTGATTGATCAACCATGTTTGACCATAAATAACTTGAGATCTAGACATGGTATGGACTTGATTCCACTTCCAGTTTAGTCTCCTCATGACATAGAATAGCAGTGATACACTTAGCCATCTTAACATCTAACAGATTAAGATCTAGAGGCTCTGACATATAGTTGTCAGACCTCAAATTAGGTTTCTTGACTGTTTTCTAAAATTTCTATTTTCTTGCACTTAGATGTTATGGGTCTATGATGTAACATCATAGATCACTAAATAACATCTTATAACACTAATCTAAACAACAAAACACATAGTTCACATAAATTATAAGGATCTAGCATGTATTAGGGTTTATACCTTTTAATGCTTAAATCTCAATTTCTGTTCTTTGATTCTGATCTTGAAAAGCTAAGGGGTGTTCTTTTCTCTCCTTTGGACTGAGTTTCTCTACACATTTCAAAAATTCGAGAGAGAAAGGGTCTTGGCTTATGAGAACTAAAGTAAGATATCTTCTAACTTTAAGTTTGTAATTCTTTGATTCAATGAACTTGATGGTGCTAGGTGGCACATGTTGGCGGATTTGTTTCCATTTAGAGCACATGGGATAATCTCAAAGGGTGACTCACAAGATTTGGTATATCTATTACTTAAAAGTTAATTAAAATAGCATTTTGATAATTTCGCATCTACTAAGGGTATTTTGGTAATTTCTCCTATAATTCGAAGGGTAAATTGGTCTTTTCACATATATCCCATAACTTTTAACCCTTAGGGTTTTATACTTAGCATTAGGGTTCCCAAATTAGGATTTAGAAATTTCTGATTAGGGTTTAGGATTCTCGAAACTGAAATTAGGGTTTCCAAAGCTGGAATTAGGGTTTTTAACCAATCATTAGGGTTTACTATCTGAACATTGATGTCCTTAACATAACATTAGGGTTTACCCATGTTACACTTATATGCTCAACACTTGACCCTTAACCACATACTGTACACACATAAGCACTACACACAAAACCATATACCTCACAATCAGATATTCATTTAAAGTTTATAATTTATACAAATCCTTCACAAAAAATTTTAAATTCCATACTCTATTTCAAGTCTAGGTCTTATTATTTAACCTTTATTCAATCATTTAAGATTTTATAAATCCTATAAATACTCGGGTTGTCACAGAACCCAACTAAATACTAGAGTAACATCTGGTGTATTAGTTCAATGGAAAAAAATACTTATAGTAATAATCAGTTATACACTAGACAAGTATGAAGAAAATATTTTTTAAAATCATCTCAAAGATAGTGTATGCTTGTATGGAGAACAAAGAGGGTAGGGTAAACCTTTAATGAATCTTTGTTCGGTTTGGAGGATGTAAATCATACTTCCTTCATCTATGTAAGTGAAGGAAGTAGGCCGCTTCTGTGAGACATAAGGCTTATCTCTAAGTCACTTACGAAACCCAAGAGGTAAACACAAGGCCATAAATATGTTGGGTTTCGTTAAACTATAAGAGATATAGTATATGTCTATAGAGTAAGATATCACTTTAAGAATTTTTAGTTCAAAGTTAACGCTACTAAAAATTCAGATATTTTGTGAAATAGACTATGTAAAGGTTTAATTCGAAAGACACCTCTTACTTAATTATGTATACTATATTTAATAAGAGAAAAAAGAATGTCAAAGGAAAAGGATTAGATGATTATGAAAATATGGGAAGATTGTTGGATATTTTTATTATCTAAAGTATATAATAAATATATTATATGTTATCCATGTAACCAATAATTAATATTGGTTCGGTTGGATAAGAGAGAGGTGTTGATATTAAGGACTTGGGTTCAAGTCATGGCAACAACATTCTTATATATATATTTTTTAATAAAATTATAAAAGGCCAACAGTAATAAAAGGCCGACGGTAATATTCTAACGGGTGTTTAGAAACCTATAAATAGGTTACAAATCCACCCAAATTACTCACTAAAAAATATTCAATCCTTTCCAAGTTCTTAAGAAAAAATTATCTTGGGAGATTAATTCGTAGTAACTCTGTGTAGCAAAAGTAATGTGCGAATATAGTTTTAAGGAAAGAGTGGTCAACCATTCGATTCAGGCAGGAATATTGTTGTTCTATATCTTACTATACAAAGTAAATTTTCAACAAATACTTTGTTAAAGTGAAATGAGACAGCTAGATATTGCTGATTTGAAGTTTAGGCTCTCCACTAGACCTGTAATTAATATTCATTATGTCAAAATCTAGCCTTACTAGATAATTGGCTTCGTAACGTTGCAGGGAATTCAAATGTAAATTTAGGTAGTACAAAAGAAAAAAAAAACCATCCCTATTTAAAATGCATAATTATTTGTTTATAGATTTGCACAAAGTTATTTTATTTGCTTATATAGTGTTTTACCATATGTACATATAGGATTTAACAGTCCGAATCTTAAGCTTACCCTTTATCCAACATACCTTGTATATCTCCCTTTAGCGATGGATTGGGTGACGGTTCAGTCCGTCTCTATATGTTGTCCATCACTAAAAGTTAAGACGACGGTTCTATATATAGTGGACCGAACCGTTGCCCGGTCCGGCGCTAAAGGGGGGTATACAAGGTGTGTATGTGTGTCTATATATATATATATATATATATATATATATATATATATATATATATATATATATATATATATATATGTATATATATATATAGCCCGGCTCTCTCCAGCGAATTGGAGTGAGCGAATTAAGAGCGAACCGGCTATAGCGACGGTTTTTTTTTGTCACTATAACATAAAAAATCGGCTTTCTATGTTATAACGACGGAAAAAATTGTTTTTATAGCCGATTCGTTCTTAGTTCGCTCCTTCCAATTTGTTGGAGAAAAAGACTATATATACTTGAAAATCAGAGAAGAATATTTTCATTCATATATTTTTATGTATCCTTACATGTACATATTTATAGAGACAATAGAGATCCTACAATCAAGCTATTCATCCTACAATCAAGTTATTCCTATAATTAAGTTATTTAGCTATTCCTACAATTAATTTATTCCTATAATTAAGTTACAATAGAAAATCTTTGACTATTAATCCAATATCGCAACACTCCCCCTCAAGTTGGTGCATAGATTTCACACATGCCCAACTTGCCCAAAAACTTTGAGAACACTTGACTTGAAACAGCTTTGGTGAGAATATCAGCCAATTGATCTTCGGATCGAATCTTAGGCAACTCGACACTTTTCTCATCCAATTTTTCCTTAATGAAGAATCTATATACTTCTACATGTTTTGTACGATCATATTGTGCCGGATTATGAGCAATATCACATGCTAATTTATTGTCACAATAAAACCGAATCGGTTGCCTAGGCAGATATCCCAAATCCCTCAAGAGAAGTCTCAGCCACAATACTTCACATATTCCAAGTGTCATACGCTTGAATTCAGCCTCTGCGCTTGAACGTGAAACAACATTCTGCTTCTTGCTTCTCCATGTAACGAGAGATTACCACCTACAAAGGTGAAATATCCTGAAGTAGATCGTCTGTCATCTATTACTCCAGCCCAGTCAGCATCACTATATGCATCCACACTTTGACAATCTACATTTTTAGTGAACAAAATGCCCTTTCCAGGAGCAGACTTCAGATACCTTAAAATGCGCATAACTGCATTCATATGTTGTTCTCCAAGATTATGCATTAACTAGATAATAATACTCAGTGCATAGGCAAGATCTGGCCTAGTGTGGGCTAAGTACATCAATCTTCCAACAAGCCTCTGATATCTCACTTTATCAACAGGGACCTGATTAGTCTCAACACATAACTTCAATCCTTCTTCTACTGGTGTATCAGTTGGTTGACATGCTGACATACTAGTTTCCTGCAACAAATCTAAAGCATATTTTCTTTGAGACAAGAAAATCCCTTTATCAGATCGAGACACTTTGATCCCAAGAAAATATTTCAAGTGACCGAGGTCTTTCATTTCGAATTCGCTTGACAAGTAACTTTTTAGAGCCTTCCTTTCATCAGGGTCGTTTCCTATAACCACCATGTTGTGACGCCCCCAAAATAGGTATACATCACCCATCTTGGGGTCGCCAGATATCACACTACAGAAATTAAATACAAACTTCATTTATACTACTATCGTGCAAAATACGACAAAACATAGCTGAGAGTTTAAACAAGAAAATATTTTCTTCTAGACAATATTCACACTCAATGGAGTCCTCATTACAATTATTATCACACTATTTTACAAAAATAGTGAGGACTACTATAGCCACCATCTCCGACCATCACTCCATTTCTCGACTAGTCCCAGCTATATTCTCATTTCCAAAAGAGAACAATGAAAGAAAAGGGTGAGCTCAACTAGCCTAGTAAGAAATATTATGACTAAGATAATGAAGAATAAATTATCCTTAGCCTTTAACAGTGTTAAACTGATAGAATACAATAAACATCAAGTTTAACTGCAGCGGAATAAGCAATCCATTAGAAGAGTCATGTAGAGCATAATGTCTACTATCTCTTCTAGATTAAAAGTCCATAGTTAATATTTCATTCTTGTAATACTCAACAATAGTTCTTGGTTATACCCAAGATAAAAAGAACTATTATCATTTGTTAAATCTATAATTCATATTTATAATCATGTAAATCAACAGTTTCTGTAGCGCCCCCAAAATCGAGACTATTTTCCTTCCCGATCTTGTGCGTTAATACTACCTTGTTCTAGCTTTAAAATATTATTTAATGCTAAAATAACTAAAAATTTCGGAATAATTAAACCTTTTTTTTCTTCAGTCGTCCATTCCCTGAATCGCAACCTTTACAATTCTTTTTTTTTATACTAAAATCATATTTATTATATGATTTGTATAATCCGTGTAAATGTATTAAAAGCTTAAGTCTCAATACTTCATATCTTTTATATTGATGATTCATTAATTTTAGAATCATATCTATTCTCATTTCAGAATAAACATTCTTTAACCATTCAACATTTCAAACTATACATAACTGCCAATTGCATTTGACACAACTATCAATCATAGATTTATACCATTTCTAATTCAAGGAAATGTATTCATTTTTGCACATCGTTCAATCTTAATCATCTGTATAGCAAGTAATATTGCCTAACATCTTTAACCTGCAAAAAGTTAGTGTTTGCAAGATTGAGCTCGATAGCCCAGCAAATTTAACAGTCTATCATGTTTCACATAGCACACAATTCCATATGCACTACATTTACTTTAATATGCATATATGTATGCAACATATATTCTTTACTAGGCATATCCTATATGCATCAATAATTCCTTACAAAGCATACATTCATGCATTATAGATTTTTAATTTATCGAGTTGCATCATACAACATGTAATCACGTATAGATTGAGTTCCATAACCCAATTAACTTAGTCATATTTTGACTTTTAACAATTCATAGAGCATGATATGTAATTTAACACATAACCGCATTCCATCCACAAACATAATAGAACTGAAAAACTTGCCTTGATTGGAGATTACCACAAAATTTAACTTAGAGTTTCTCCACAATTCCTACAGAATTATATTTACATGCACACACATATTAGATAATTTAATATGTTACAAAACATGCATGTATATTCATCAATAACGATTATTAGTTTTATACAAACTAATATTACTTATTCTTACTCAAAACGAATATTAGTTAATTTAGAAACTTAATTCATTTTAACCTTTCTAAACCAAATAAAGGTCCCTCACATTTGAGTATACAAATATTTTACATTTTGAAACTTAAACCATTTAAATTTTATTTCATAAATATTTTTTTTACCTCTACTTGCAAATTCGGAGTTTAAACAGCTAATGTATAGCTTTTATAGTAAAAATCAATTTACTATATTATTTCTTTAATATAAATAACTTTTACTTCATTTGTGATAACCCGAGATTTCGAATAATTAAAAATTTGCGAATAAATTTTTTTTTATTATTAACATTGACTGTTAATAAAGTACTGTGTATCTGTGATATGAATTTTGAAAATTAGTCAATTTGTGTATTGACTGAGAAAATAGAGTAGAGTTGTGCTTAACAACTTTAGAAACCCTAACCCTAATTTTCGGATAGGGATTCGGTAGAAAATATAATTAAAATAATTATATTGTTAAGAATGTGTTTGTTTTATATGAGCTTAATGATCAATAATTGATCGGATAGGTTTTAATATTATTAAACCCTGATAAGAGATTAGAAACTCTAATCTCAGTTGTAGAAAACCCTAATTTTAAAAATCGGGGATTTGTAAACCTTAAATTAGGAACCCTAATCCTAATTGGTAGACTTAATGGATTCATTAAACATAAATATGAGATTAGAAACCCTAATCTCAGGATTAGAAACCCTAATGTACCGTTAGAAACCCTAATTGTACGCCGGGAACCCTAATTTTTAAAACGGGGAATTGTAAACCCTAATTAGGCAACCCTAATTTTTATTAGCATGCCTAAAGTATTAGTTAAACTTAAATATGGTTAGAAATCTCTAATTATATTTTTGTAAGTTAAATTTCTATTTTAGAAACTCTAATTTTAGTTTAGAAAATTTATTTTTCTAATTAAACCCTAAATTTGCAAATTGTGGAAACTATAATTTTTGAGACCTAAAGGGTACAAAACCTAAACCCTAGATTGTTCAAACCCTAAACCCTAAGGGTTTCATCAAATGAGAAGATCTAGAAAAGGTGGAAATGACCATAATACCCTTTATGGGATTTTTATGAGCTAACTTGCAAATTTGTCCAACAACTTTATTAGGTCACCAACTCCTTACCAACTATTGACTTTGCAACACAAAACTCAGCCAAATTCATGCATGCCAGCCGGATTTGGACAGATCCAAGCAACTTAAGAGCATTATAAAAGAGATTTAGAGAGAGAAAATGCAAAGAAATTAGCCATTTTTCATTCTAGCTCTTACCAACTCTCTCTCTCACTAAACCCATGAAAAATCAGTAGTAGACCAATCATAGAAACAACCAAAGATCAATCAATAACAGATTGGAAAGTCAGAATCAAAAATCAAAGCAAAAGAGGTATAAACCCTAAATTTTGAAATCCTTCAATTCCTTGTTATTTGTTGCAATTGATTGTTCAAATATGTGTAATAAGGTGTCAATTGATGATCTGGGTTGATAAATCATGAACCCATAACATCAAAGTGCACGAATTTAGTGTTTTTCAAAATCTGGAAATCTGGAAATCTGTGATTTTCAGTCAAATGTCAGATCTTATAACTCCGTGTGTGTTACGTGTTTTTGATGTTTAAAACTTGTAACATGTAGCCTGATATGTGTACTTTAAGTTGCAAAAAGAATGAAAGCCAGATCTATTATAGATAAAAAGTTATACGCGGTCAAAACCCGTTGACCGAATCTTTTAAGAACACTTTTCCAGAAAATTTTGAGCCAACGTCCGTGTTCAAGTTTGACCGAATATATCTAGCTAATGGTTTGATGTTTTAGTGTTATTCTGCTTTATAGTTGTAGTACTACACTTTGTCTACAACCTATAGTTGATAGATCACGTAAATCATGGTCAGAACATAGCCTAAATCGAGTTTGAAAGTGATCACTCGAGTATGTTTTGGGTCCAGAATCCGTTTGTCAGAAAGTTTGGAGGCGTTGATCTCCTTGTTGTAATGTTATTTAGCCAAAGTGTTGGTTGTATGTTGTAGTGTGACATATTGTCTACACGCCAAAAATTTTAGATAGCCTCGATCATGCTTCGATCGTGAGATAACGCCGGTCAAACCATGCACCCTCGCCTGCCGGAAAAAAATCTGGGTTGCTCAAGAACACCTACAGCGACGCTCAGTGTCGCTATAGGCCTTTAGCGACGGATTTATTTAATTATTTTCTGAATATTTCGGAAATTAATAAAAAATAGAAATAAATTCTAAAAAATTACCAAAAATGGTTTTAAAAATTATTTTAAATTATGAAAAATAATTTTTGACCAATTGGAATATTTTTCTTTAATATTTATAATTATTTAAATATTAAAGGTATTTAATTTATTTAATTAATGTATTAAATAAATTAGAGACAAATGATTTAATATTATGAAAAATCATTTTTAATAAGAAAAATATATTTAAAAATATTTTGAGTTATAAAATGTAACTTTTAATATTTTTGGAGAATTTTCATTAATAATTTAATATTAATGATATAATATTTATTTGATTAATAAATTAAATAAATAAGATGAAAATGATTTAAATGATTTAAAAATCATTTTAATTGAGAATAAAGTATTAATAAATATTTTAAATTATAAAAGATAATTTTCAATATTTTTGGAGAATTTTCATTAATAAATTAATATTAATGATATTTGATTTATTTAATTAAATAAATGAATTAAAAATGATTTTATTGATTTAAAAATCATTTAAAAATGAGAAAAATAGTTTAAAAATATTTTAAGTTATAATTAATGACTTTTAATATTTGGATAATAATTTCATTAATATTTATATATTAATGGTGATGATTTAAAAATAATTTTAATTATTTTAAAAGTCATTTAAGTAGAATATTAATGATTTAAAAATATTTTAAGTTATTGATGATAACTTTAATATTTTGGGATATATGTTATTATTATACATTAATAATGATATGATTATTTGATAATTAAATCATTTAAAAATGGTTTAAGTGTTTGAAAAATTATTATAAATTATAATAATTGCTTGATAATTATTAAAAGCTTCCGAAAAATATTATAATTGATAATTGACTTATCTAAATTAATATTGAAGCTTAGAGACCAAGTTTAATTGACAATCAATGTGTTAATTGTCGAATAGGGTGACCAGAACACCGAGAATGGACCGAAGTCCAACTAGACTGATATAGTTAGACTTGTTAAGTGTTTATATAGGTTATAAACACTAACGTGGCTATGTGGTAATGTGCCTAGGAGAAGTTTGACTGAAAAATACAGTGTTATGTGTTATAAATGATTGTGCTAATTGTTAGACCGATATTATTGGTTATAGGTCTTTCAAACGCAGATAAGTATATTGTGTAGCTGTAATCAGCGGAAGAGGCAAGTTCCCTAACTCAACCTCGAGTTATTTCATTCAATTATTATTGGTGGTTAATTATTGTTGATTAAGCCACGTCCAGGGATTTATTGTTGAAATTAAATTTTTGAATTAGAAAATATATATTCGTAGAATTACTGTTGTTGGATATTCATATCTGTAGAAGTTAGAATTGACAGTACAGATAATTCCTGTTTATTGTCAAATTATTATGAGAAATGTCTTAGCTAATTATTCTAGCTAGACGAAAAATTTGTTTGAACTTGATAGGTTAGAGAAGAGAATTCAATTATTATTGATAGGCCGATGCCAATTATTTCGGCTAGATCGAGAAGTAAATAGAATTTGAAATCATAGTATTTCGTTGTAAAATCAAAATATTGATTCCAAGACTGAGAAGAACAACCTTTTATATAAAGGGAACATTTTGCTGGTCGTGAATTCGACCTTTGCGCGTGTTTTGAGTATTATGCATAATATAGGGTATAATAAGCTGATCACTTGTTGTACTTGTAGAGGGGTATGATTTAATCTTTATGGTTATCTGATACACCTGAGTATTTATCAAAGTAAATCTTTGATATCTACCCGAGAAAATAAGTTCAAAGATCTTGTGTGATCACTCAGTATAAATTTGGAAAAACATTCCACTTGGAAATTTCGTAAAATTGATTCTTGATTATTCATTAGAATATCGTAGAAACCTTGAAAGCGTTGTACTCTTTCATTATTGAATTATTTTGTTGTGTAGAAGAAGAGAAGTTTTGTTATTGAATAATAATTTGTTCAGCTATTCCAAAGTTTCCCGAACTTTGGTTTCATTCTATCAAAATAGATAGTTTGTTGTTTTGACTCCTTATACATTTATTGTATGTATTAACTTGCGGGGCAAATTAGTTGCTCACCCTTGCTAAATAAAACTTTTCAGCTAGGGACGAAGTGGCAGGAGGTGCTGCGAAGGATAAAGGCAAAGGCGTTGTAATAAACTAGTTATAATTAGCATATTTATTATGTTGTATTTGTAAACCCTTTTTGTATATCCGAAGGGTATGTTTGTAAAGTTAAGGTTAGTGAACCTGGGTGATGTATTATTAGTAAACTCTGATAAAACCTTATGAAAATTACTATCTATATATATTATGGGTAGTTAAATGTTATTTATATTTGGATCGTGAACACCAAATTCGGGAGTCAGGTAACCCGGATTTGGGGGTGTCACAGGTTGGTATCAGAGCTGTAGTGACCAAGGTGTCACCAGCTGGTAGTGGAGCTGTAAGTTATAAACCTTAAGTGGGGTGGGGAAAAACCCTAGGATTATAACCATAAGCGAGATAGAGAATACTCATTTAGAGTACTAAGTGAGGGATTGCAGAAGCGTATCGATAGTGAGAAATGTGGACACATAGTGTGAGGAGGTTGTACTAATGAAGTACTAATCAAGTTGTTTAAACTGCTTGTAGGATGTCTGAAGAAGGTGAAAAGAGTGCGGAGATGCTAGCGGCTGTTGCACCAGTGCCAGTAGCCGGGGTGCCAGCGCAAAGTGAATCGGTTGAGAAGTTGGGAGAAGATGAACCAATGGTTAATCTTGGGAGTGATCATGACGATTATCCCGAGATGTATCTGAGTGGTGATGAGGAGGCAGAGTCTGAGCCAGTTAAGGTGGAACTGAAGAATAAGATCAAGGTTGGTGAACAAGATCAGTTATCTGTGGAAGTTCAGGAACTCCGAAGTAAGGTATTTCTCTTGGAGGAGTTGTGGAAGACGGAGCGGGCATTGCGTGAAATGACTGAAGAACGGAACGAGCTGAAGGCGCAGGTGGAGAAGATGAAGGCTGAAGGTGGTGGATCATCTGAGGGAACCAGTAAGAAGGATAAGAAAAAGAGGAAGAGGGACAACGATAGCCCTAATTCTGCAAATTCGAACCCAAAGAAGAAGCAAGCTTGTATCAAGTGTGGAAAGACTCACGCTGGAGAATGCATGATGTGGAAGAATGTATGCTTCAACTGCAAGCAGGAAGGACATATTTCTCTGCATTATCCTAAGCCAAATTTGAGGAAATATTTTTCCTGTGGGCAGACGGGTCACGGATTCAATAAGTGTCCCAACAAGAAGAAGACTGGTGAAGGAAGTGGTCGGTAGACAACTTAGATATATGTAATAGTATATTTTGGTAGAAGTTTCTGATATTAAGATATGTAATATCAAGAACGGTGTTTGAACATATGTAAATATATGTTTGTATGAATAAAATCTTTATTTTCTATATGAATATAAGATTAAAATGAAATTGTGTGTTCTTAAAACTCATACTTATGTGACATTCTTGACTTATAGTTATATGAAATGTTTATGAACCCCTCAGCGAACGGACGCCAAAGGTCAGACTAGGGTAAGTTCGTAAACTCATATAATTGTGGCCAGGTTATGAACTCATAAGTGTGGTTTTATAAACTGGAAATAGTAATATGAAATTGGAGAATGTTAACTTTTTGTGTAAAGTTGGAGAATTGCAACTTTTGTAAAGTTGGGTATGATTAATCCTAAAATAATTTTAAAAGGATAATAATATGTGTTAAGTACTAAATGTACTATGTGCTATTTGAATAAATATGCGATTACTTAAGAATTATGTGTAGAATTCTTATTGTGTTAAGAATTTGTGTAGAATAAGAGTATTAATATAAGATTTTTATTTAAATCAGATCATGCCGCCAAGACGACATAATCGAAACCAAAGAGAAGAACAATCAGTGAATAACGAAGAAGGTCAAGTGGACCCGATGCAGAATTTTGTGGATATGCTGGCCCAAGCTATAGAAAATAGGGCTTCAGCCAGGGGAAGACCAAGGAATCAGCCAGCCGACGGATTGGCTAATTTTAAAGATTTTAAAGCTGTAGGATCGCCGAAATTCAAGGGGACTACAGATCCGATCGAAGCCCAAACTTGGGTGAAAGAGATGGAGAAAGCGTTCGTGATTGCGCGAGTGGCGGAAGAGCAAAAGACGGCTTTTGCGACATACTTAATGAAGGGAGAAGCCAATTATTGGTGGGAGACGAATCAAGCGAGAGCGGGTACAGCGGTAGTAGCATGGACCAGATTTAAGGAGTTGTTCTTTGAGAACTACTTCTCGCCGAGTATGCAATCTCGGATGGAAGTTAAGTTCTTGGAACTTAAGCAAGAGAATTTGTCTGTTTCGGAGTATGCTGCTAAATTCAACGAATTGGCGCGATTTGCATCTCATCAGGTGGATACAGAAGCAAGAAAAGCAAGAAGATTTGAGAACGGATTGAAGCCGGGAATTTACAACAAAGTAGCGGTGCTGCAGATCAACACTTTTGCGGCTCTACTAGAGAAAGCTTTAATTGCTGAAGGAGGAAGCGAGGCTGCATCTCGTTTTCATCAGGAGAAAAAGAAGAATGCTAATGAGGGTGGAAGTAGTGGTGGTAGTAACCCGAATAAGAGAAAGTGGAGTGAGAGTACCCAATCGGGTAATAAAATGGAAGGGAATAAGAAAGAAGGAGGGCCGTGTGCAAATTGTGGGAAGAACCATGCTGGAGTTTGCTTGAAGAAGAAAGGAGTTTGTTATAACTGCGGACAAGAGGGCCACATGTCGCCAAATTGTCCCAGCCCGAAAAAGATACAAGGTTGCTTTTCTTGTGGATCAACTGATCATTTGGTAAGAAACTGTCCGAAGAAGAATATGGAGAAGGAAAGCGCCAACAAGGGACCCGGTGGTGGAACCATGGCAATCCGAGGACCTGCACAGCCAGGAAGACCAACTGCCCGTACATTTAACATGACGGCGCATGATGCAGTGGCTACTCAAGAGGTGGCAGCAGGTAACGATTTTGTTTAGAAAATTTAATTACGCGAGAAATACGAGTTAAATATTCTGTGAACTGTTTTCTTTTATAGATTCAAGTCACAGGTTAGAAATTGAAACACAAATTTACATTGTGTTGATAAAATGAATTGATGATACAACTTTAAAAGATTGTAGAGAATAAGAAAGCGGTGATTCCGAGGACGGAATCCTTTTAAGGAGGGGTGAATGTGATAACCCGAGATTTCGAATAATTAAAAATTTGCGAATAAATTTTTTTTTATTATTAACATTGACTGTTAATAAAGTACTGTGTATCTGTGATATGAATTTTGAAAATTAGTCAATTTGTGTATTGACTGAGAAAATAGAGTAGAGTTGTGCTTAACAACTTTAGAAACCCTAACCCTAATTTTCGAATAGGGATTCAGTAGAAAATATAATTAAAATAATTATATTGTTAAGAATGTGTTTGTTTTATATGAGCTTAATGATCAATAATTGATCGAATAGGTTTTAATATTATTAAACCCTGATAAGAGATTAGAAACCCTAATTTCAGTTGTAGAAAACCCTAATTTTAAAAATCAGGGATTTGTAAACCTTAAATTAGGAACCCTAATCCTAATTGGTAGACTTAATAGATTCATTAAACATAAATATAATATTAGAAACCCTAATCTCAGGATTAGAAACCCTAATGTACCGTTAGAAACCCTAATTATATGCCGGGAACCCTAATTTTTAAAACGGGGAATTGTAAACCCTAATTAGGCAACCCTAATTTTTATTAGCATGCCTAAAGTATTAATTAAACTTAAATATGGTTAGAAATCTCTAATTATATTTTTGTAAGTTAAATTTCTATTTTAGAAACCCTAATTTTAATTTAGAAAATTTATTTTTCTAATTAAACCCTAAATTTGCAAATTATGGGAACTAGAATTTTTGAGACCTAAAGGGTACAAAACCTAAACCCTAGATTATTCAAACCCTAAACCCTAAGGGTTTCATCAAATGAGAAGATCTAGAAAAAGTGGAAATGACCATAATACCCTTTATGGGATTTTTATGAGCTAACCTGCAAATTTGTCCAACAACTTTATTAGGTCACCAACTCCTTGCCAACTATTGACTTTGCAACACAAAACTCAGCCAAATTCATGCATGCCATCCGGATTTGGACAGATCCAAGCAACTTAAGAGCATTATAAAAGAGATTTAGAGAGAGAAAATGCAAAGAAATTAGCCATTTTTCACTCTAGCTCTTACCAACTCTCTCTTTCACTAAACCCATGAAAAATCAGTAGTAGACCAGTCATAGAAACAGCCAAAGATCAATCAATAACAGATTGGAAAGTCAGAATCAAAAATCAAAGCAAAAGAGGTATAAACCCTAAATTTTGAAATCCTTCAATTCCTTGTTATTTGTTGCAATTGATTGTTCAAATATGTGTAATAAGGTGTCAATTGATGATCTGGGTTGATAAATCATGAACCCATAACATCAAAGTGCACGAATTTAGTGTTTTTCAAAATCTGGAAATCTGGAAATCTGTGATTTTCAATCAAATGTCAGATCTTATAACTCCGTGTGTGTTACGTGTTTTTGATGTTTAAAACTTGTAACATGTAGCCTGATATGTGTACTTTAAGTTGCAAAAAGAATGAAAGCCATATCTATTATAGATAAAAAGTTATACGCGGTCAAAACCCGTTGACCGAATCTGTCAAGAACACTTTTCCAGAAAATTTTGAGCCAACGTCCGTGTTCAAGTTTGACCGAATATATCTAGCTAATGGTTTGATGTTTTAGTGTTATTCTGCTTTATAGTTGTAGTACTACACTTTGTCTACAACCTAGAGTTGATAGATCACATAAATCATGGTCAGAACATAGCCTAAATCGAGTTTGAAAGTGATCACTCGAGTCTGTTTTGGGTCCAGAATCCGTTTGTCAGAAAGTTTGGAGGCGTTGATCTCCTTGTTGTAATGTTATTTAGCCAAAGTGTTGGTTGTATGTTGTTGTGTGACATATTGTCTACACGCCAAAAATTTTAGATAGCCTCGATCATGCTTCGATCGTGAGATAACGCCGGTCAAACCATGCACCCTCGCCTGCCGGAAAAAAATCTGGGTTGCTCAAGAACACCTACAGCGACGCTCAGTGTCGCTATAGGCCTTTAGCGACGGATTTATTTAATTATTTTCTGAATATTTCGGAAATTAATAAAAAAATAGAAATAAATTCTAAAAAATTACCAAAAATAGTTTTAAAAATTATTTTAAATTATGAAAAATAATTTTTGACCAATTGGAATATTTTTCTTTAATATTTATAATTATTTAAATATTAAAGGTATTTAATTTATTTAATTAATGTATTAAATAAATTAGAGACAAATAATTTAATATTATGTAAAATCATTTTTAATAAGAAAAATGTATTTAAAAATACTTTGAGTTATAAAATGTAACTTTTAATATTTTTGGAGAATTTTCATTAATAATTTAATATTAATGATATAATATTTATTTGATTAATAAATTAAATAAATAAGATGAAAATGATTTAAATGATTTAAAAATCATTTTAATTGAGAATAAAGTATTAATAAATATTTTAAATTATAAAAGATAATTTTCAATATTTTTGGAGAATTTTCATTAATAAATTAATATTAATGATATTTGATTTATTTAATTAAATAAATGAATTAAAAATGATTTTATTGATTTAAAAATCATTTAAAAATGAGAAAAATAGTTTAAAAATATTTTAAGTTATAATTAATGACTTTTAATATTTGGATAATAATTTCATTAATATTTATATATTAATGGTGATGATTTAAAAATGATTTTAATTATTTTAAAAGTCATTTAAGTAGAATATTAATGATTTAAAAATATTTTAAGTTATTGATGATAACTTTAATATTTTGGGATATATGTTATTATTATACATTAATAATGATATGATTATTTGATAATTAAATCATTTAAAAATGGTTTAAGTGTTTGAAAAATTATTATAAATTATAATAATTGCTTGATAATTATTAAAAGCTTCCGAAAAATATTATAATTGATAATTGACTTATCTAAATTAATATTGAAGCTTAGAGACCAAGTTTAATTGACAATCAATGTGTTAATTGTCGAATAGGGTGACCAGAACACCGAGAATGGACCGAAGTCCAACTAGACTGATATAGTTAGACTTGTTAAGTGTTTATATAGGTTATAAACACTAACGTGGCTATGTGGTAATGTGCCTAGGAGAAGTTTGACTGAAAAATACAGTGTTATGTGTTATAAATGATTGTACTAATTGTTAGACCGATATTATTGGTTATATGTCTTTCAAACGCAGATAAGTATATTGTGTAGCTGTAATCAGCGGAAGAGGCAAGTTCCCTAACTCAACCTCGAGTTATTTCATTCAATTATTATTGGTGGTTAATTATTGTTGATTAAGCTACGTCCAGGGATTTATTGTTGAAATTAAATTTTCGAATTAGAAAATATATATTCGTAGAATTACTGTTGTTGGATATTCATATCTGTAGAAGTTAGAATTGACAGTACAGATAATTCCTGTTTATTGTCAAATTATTATGAGAAATGTCTTAGCTAATTATTCTAGCTAGACGAAAAATTTGTTTGAACTTGATAGGTTAGAGAAGAGAATTCAATTATTATTGATAGGTCGATGCCAATTATTTCGGCTAGATCGAGAAGCAAATAGAATTTGAAATCATAGTATTTCGTTGTAAAATCAAAATATTGATTTCAAGACTGAGAAGAACAACCTTTTATATAAAGGGAACATTTTGCTGGTCGTGAATTCGACCTTTGCGCGTGTTTTGAGTATTATGCATAATATAGGGTATAATAAGCTGATCACTTGTTGTACTTGTAGAGGGGTATGATTTAATCTTTATGGTTATCTGATACACCTGAGTATTTATCAAAGTAAATCTTTGATATCTACCCGAGAAAATAAGTTCAAAGATCTTGTGTGATCACTCAGTATAAATTTGGAAAAACATTCCACTTGGAAATTTCGTAAAATTGATTCTTGATTATTCATTAGAATATCGTAGAAACCTTGAAAGCGTTGTACTCTTTCATTATTGAATTATTTTGTTGTGTAGAAGAAGAGAAGTTTTGTTATTGAATAACAATTTGTTCAGCTATTCCAAAGTTCCCCGAACTTTGGTTTCATTCTATCAAAATAGATAGTTTGTTGTTTTGACTCCTTATACATTTATTGTATGTATTAACTTGCGGGGCAAATTAGTTGCTCATCCTTGCTAAATAAAACTTTTCAGCTAGGGACGAAGTGGCAGGAGGTGCTGCGAAGGATAAAGGCAAAGGCGTTGTAATAAACTAGTTATAATTAGCATATTTATTATGTTGTATTTGTAAACCCTTTTTGTATATCCGAATGGTATGTTTGTAAAGTTAAGGTTAGTGAACCTGGGTGATGTATTATTAGTAAACTCTGATAAAACCTTATGAAAATTACTATCTATATATATTATGGGTAGTTAAATGTTATTTATATTTGGATCGTGAACACCAAATTCGGGAGTCAGGTAACCCGGATTTGGGGGTGTCACATCATTGAATATCAATTTCAATAATTACATTGAAAAATATCATAAATCTCTCATTTTAATCTCTCGTCGAATATTACTAATATGTAATAAAATTTTACGCTAAGGTTATCAAACTTTTACTATCATTCTAGCCAAATACTACTAATAATATCTCAATACAATATTATTAGTCATATAAAAATAATTCAAGTCATTAATCACATAAATAAACAATTTGTTTCAATCGTTTTCTATTTCTTAATTAATAAACTTGTTTAAGCATTTCAAAATGTCATAAACAACACAACACCTCAAACCCAACCCAAAACTTCATCAAAATTATGCATAAGACATGCTCAAAGGGTCTCACATCATAAATCACATTATTCCTATTTTTGGACATTTTTGATTTTCGAAAATTTTACCCAGCCTCATTAAAACGGCCATAACTCTCGCGTTTTAAAACATTTTTGAGCGATTCTTGAGCCCACGCGAAGATAACTTCCAGGGCTACAACTTTTGTCTCAAAACATTTTTCCAAAATCAGAACAAATCAGTCCAAAAATTTACATAAAGGAGGCTGTTCGGGATTTGGTGGACAGTTTTGATACGCACCTTCCGAACGCCATAACTACCTCATCCGGAGTCGGAATTAGTCCGTTCCAGAGTCTATGGAAAGCTATATCAGAGTACTACAACATACCAAAAGTCCAAAAGTTTTAAAGCACAAAAACTGGACGAAAGTGCCCTCGTTTCAGACTGCCACGAATCTGTCCATTAAAACCGGGACTGTTTTGGCTAAAATAGTCATTACCCCATGAAAACTCAACATTTTTGAGTCCTACCACTTGGGTTTACTAGCTAACACATATATCTAGCACTAATTTTTGACGGATCGCAAAAAGGAGCTATAGATTTAAAACGGTGAAATTTCAAAGTATATAGAAATTTCGATTTTCAAAACTAGAAATTTTATTTTCTTTTCCTTTTGGTTTTCACCAAATCAACACCCATCATGGGTGGATCCATACTTAAATCAAAGAAAAACACATAGATTATAGGGGGTTACACATCCAAATCAAAAACCCCTAAATCAATTTACAAAAGAACTAAAAGAAATCAAGCTTAGGGTTTATACCTTTTGCTTTTTCCTCTTCTTCTTCCTTCTTCTTCCATCCATCTAATTGCCGATCTTCTCCTCTTTTTCCTCCTCCATGGCTTCGGCCTCTTCTTCCTTTTCTCTCCCTTTTGGTTCTCCCGTTCTCTCCCTTTCTCTTTCTATTTCTTCTCTTTTTCTTTTCTCTTTCTCTCTCTTTCTTATCTTTTCTTATCCTTATCTTTTTTATCTTATCTCTTCCTTATCCTTCTTTCTTTAATAAAAATCAGCCAAGTGGCCATCCTTCACCCATTCTTATCTTACTTAATGATTTTATTAAATGTCTAAAATACACATCACTAATAGTTTAACAATTGGGCCATTTAATACATCTTTTGGGCTGTCCCATTAATTCTTTTGGGCTATGTAAAATTTACATAGTCCAATCATTTTCAACTTGTCTCAACCCAAATATTTAACTAGGGTATTCACTTTCTCAATTATAACTTAAATCCTTACTTCAATGTCCAATCATTTTCTTAACCCAATTTAGACTTACTATAATTAGGTTATAAAATTAATTAATCGAGATGTATAAAATAAATCTCTTAGAATTAGTATATAATTAAATACTATTATTCTCCCACATATTACACTTAAGCTTTTAACACTTAGCTTTTAAATTCTCATCTTATCCCACCCCAAATATATAATTAGGGTATCGACTCTAAATATTTAATTAGAGTATCCATTCTGAATAAACATGACATTCCGGACGCAACCGAGCAATCCGTACTTCAAAATTCTATCTCTAACTCAAATTTTGAGTTTTAAATTACTCCCTTCTTATTGCTAATCGTATTAACTACCGATTTTATACTTCTTCAAATTCTTATTTGTCAGTCAAGGCCAACATTCAAGCTATGTTAATTACTAACATAGTTTTATCTTGATCATTAAATCATTAACTTAATTCATCATTCCTCTTGCTAAAATATATAGCACCTTACTAAGTATATATATTTCTATATATATACTCATCTTCGTTTAACCTCATAGCACCTCTTCATGTGAAATCTTATCTCAAATAATAAAATTTCCATATGTACTTATAAAACATTTCTTAGACTATTCAGTTCACATCGAATTTACAGGTATCGTAATACCTTATCCTTGATATTCCTTCAAGTACATATTAATTCATTTCTAGGGTTTTGAAATTTTGTAACCCATATTTTCTCTATTCTCATTCGAATATCAAACCATATAGGTTTTTACTTGAAAATTTTAAATAAATCATCAAATTCTCATCTAGGTTTTATTATTAACCTTTATTCTAATCATTCAAGATTTTAGAAATTTTCGGGTTGTCACAATTTCTCCTTGCCACAAAGGCTTAATAGAATGTTTACTCAATATCCTTACCCTAAAGGCTAAAGATATTCAAATGTAATAACAATGATCATACCAATCAGTTGTCTACCTTTGCACTACGGGCCAAAGATACTCAACTATAAAACCAATGGTCATGATCATACCAATCAATTGTCTGTCAGTGTACTACGGCCAAAGACATTCAACTGTTTACTAGTGGTCATGATCCTGCCAATCACATCATCGAATTATCATTGCACTACATGCCAAGGATATTCGTTTATTATCACCAGTGGTTATGATCATGTCATACACCTGTCCATCTTTGTACGTAAGCCAAAGATATACAATTATAAAATCAATAATCAACAGTCCATCTTTGCACGTAAGGCAAAGATATACAACTGTAAAACCAATAATCAACAGTCCATCTATGCACGTAAGCCAAAAATATATAACTGTAAAAGCAACAATCAACAGTCTATCTATGCACGTAAGACAAAGATGACTTTCATCACAATATAAGCATAAGGATGATGACAATGACATAAGCATTAATCAAACGAAATCAAGGATAAATATTAAAGACTTTAAATTTATCCAAAGTTTAAAAATATCCAAATTGTCAACATGATACTGCTTTGTGGAGTACAATTCAAGAATAATATTCATGTACCCAAAATAATTTAGACAAAAAAGAAATATATATTTTCGGGTGAATAGTACCCCGTGAATAATACCTTATGAATAGTACTTTGGGAATAGTACCTCGTGAATAGTACTACAGTATAAAAAGTACCCCAAATACCCAAGTGAATAATATTCAGGTGAATAATATTCGGGTGAATAGTAATTAGATGAATAATAACCCGTGAATAGTAACTCGTGAATAGTACTCTGGCATAAAAAGTGCCCCGAATACCTGAGTGAATAATACTTGAGTGAATAGTAACCGGGTGAATAGTAACCCGTAAATAGTAACTCATAAATAGTATTTCGTCATGAAAAGATCAATAATTATCAAGAAAGCTCAGAATAATATTTACATAAAAAGATACTGATGAATCGCAAATATCAAGGATATTCTACTTATTTAATGGAGTATAGAAGCCAAAACTTCAACAAAATGAGTATAGAATTCAAAATCTGAATCGAAATAATATTACTTACATACTACAGAGTATGGAAGAAAATATTATTTCAAGAGAATATTGAAGAAAAATAACATCCCTTACAACTATTGAATGAAAATAACATTCCAACGAATATTTAACGAAGATAATATTCCTACGAATATTGAACGAAGATAATATTCTTTATGAATATTGAACGAAAATAATATTCATACGAATACGAAAAATAATATCTCTTCAGAATATGAAATAAATAATACCCCTCACCTCAGAAGAAGACTTGATACTAGAATAGTGAAGTAGCAGATTTCGCTTCTTCTTTCTCTCTATAGCTTCTATCTCTATAATTGCTCTTGTGAGTCTTAGTGAATTGGTGAGTATGAAGAAAAAATGAGCTTCTATTTATAGAAAATTATAGTTTCGATAATTGCACGTTATGGGGCTCAAAATATTACAGTATAATACCTTCATCTTTTCCTTCATTTTTAATTTAGTCCTGCAAATATTATCAAACTTGCACCACCTCCCCTAATAGTATATCATGTGATTCAATAGTACAAACATTTGAATCAATAGTTCTATACATGTGAAAATACGAATTACAGTATAGTACCTTCATCTATACCTCCATTTATACCTCCATTTTTAATTTAGTCATGCAAGTATTATCAATCTTGCACCACCTCTCCTAATAGTACATGAATGTGAATCAATAGTACGCACATGTGAACAAATAGTTATAAGCATGTGAATTAATAGCAATTAATTGCTCATTTATCCGATTAATTACCCGATTGGTCAGTATAACTTCCAGACATCAATTATTATCGAAATAAATGTCAATTTCCACTAACACTAATAATCCCAACACAATGGAACTATCAATTTCATCTTTAATCAACACGAACTTATTCATCATTAATATTATAACTCACAATATTTAACAACCAGGTCATTCCCAGGAAAGAGAGGGCTTTCCGATAATGATTTCTCCTTATTGGCGCACAATTAGGTGACCAAACCTCTCCTTGACAGAACTTCTAGACATTGTCAATATTACAAATAATAATATGAATAACTTTGTCATCTCAATTATTGATTTAATAATATAAAATATTATGCAGATGATACTGTGACAATAATTGAATCAATAATATGAGATATATGATGCAGCAATTACTGTAGCAATAATTGAGTACAACTGAGTGACTTCTCACGTAAGCATCAATAATCAATACAGTGTGCTACTATGCAACCACGCGTATTACTGTACTTTTACTACCGGGTAGTTCAATAGTTTAACAGTAAAACTTTCGCCATTATTTTAATAAAAATATAATTCTGTCATTTTCTAACTACGACAATACTTCCGTTATGGGGTCCACCAATGATTGTGTCGTCGTACGAATATTTCCTGTTAAAACGAATATTTCCCGACCAATCGAATATTTTATAACAACTTGCATACTTTGCAAAATTTTTAAATAACACCCTTAACTTTAACCTTTATCAATTTAACCATTTACTAAATAGAATAATTATAAGAAAATTAAATACTTTCATTTAATAAAATTTGGGGTCTCATAATCTCCCCTCCTTATGAAATTTCACCCTCGAAATTTACGTACGTACCTGGTATGTCGAAGAGATGAGAATACCTTGTTTTCTTTTCAGATTGCACCTTCCTAGTTTTTTCCTCTCTATCATGATTTTCCCATTTCTCATCTCTTGTATTTCAGATATCATTTTAGAATATAGTTTCAAAATAAGGGTTAATTGACATATCACATATTATCCCTATACTTTGACCGACCAATTAAATACCAAATAAACTTAGGTAGGTCATACTAGCGAAGGAATTCTCCTTCTCTCCCCTCCTAGTTCTTGTCTCATACATCAGCCAGGGACCATATCCCTAAGCTTTGATACCAACCGAGACGCCCCCAAAATAGGTATACATCACTTGTGACAACCCGAGAATTTAGACAATTTATGAAAATCTTAAATGATTGATTTAAGGTTAAATAATAGACCTAAACAAGAAATGAGTGTATGCGTTTGATGTTATTGGGAAGGAATTTTGAGGAATTCAAAATTCGGTGAAGGATATAGGTGAATTATTCAGGATTAAGGATTTATGTGATTATGTTCTGTGTTTACGGTTAATGATGTGTTCAAAATGTGGTTAAGGGTCATGGGTTGATCAGATAATTTATATCTGTAACAAACCTTAAGTTTATATTAAGAACGACAGCGTTTAGTTAGAAAACCCTAATGTCTGATAAAAAACCCTAGAAATCGATTCTGGAAACCCTAGTTTCAGTTTTGGGTGTACGAAATCCTAATTCGGATATTGAAAGCCCTAGATTGGGAATACAATGTATGTACAAGGTTAAACTCCAATAATATTAAATTAATTAGGGAAAACTCTAATGAATTGCTGGAAATTCTAATTGATTATTAGAAAACTCTAATACCAGATCTGAAAACCCTAATTTCAGATTCTGATAAAATGAAAGCCTAATCTAGAATTATAATGGAGAATTATAATGCTTATGTGGTATTAATTAAGTATTAATTAGGGTAAACATTAATTAATTAGCAAACCCTAATTTTCAATTTTTAGAACCCTAATTGTTCCGTCAGAAACCCCGCTAAAATTAGCAATGTTAATTAGGAAACCTTAATCCTAATTATTTCAATTTTTGAGTAATTAGAAAACTCTAATCTAATTACGAATATTTAATTTCTATTATAGAAAATTAATTTTTCTATTAGAAACCGTAATTCAAGGGTTTTGAACCCTAATGACCATTTTGACCCTAATTGCGTTATTAGTAATTTTAATTAGGATAAATTAGTCCTAATTAGCAAGATTGATTCATGATTAGGAAATTATGATATAATTAGGAAGCCCTAATTATAAGTTAAAATTTAAAATTTTCTATTTTAAATTTTATTAGAGAATTATTTTGAAATCCAAGTTGCTAAATATTTATGGGTTAAAATCTAAACCCTAAATTGTCCAAATCCTAAAACCCTAAAGGTTTTTATCAAATGACCATTCTAGAATTAAAATGGTATGCTAAAGGTCATTTGGTTTTTTTTTTGTCAAATTATTTTTTTATATATATAGATAACTTGCAAATCTTGCAAAATCTATGGGTTGGTGAACAACCCTAGCTATAACCTAAGCCTAGTATGGTGACTCATAATAATCCAGTAAATAAGCCCTTTTTCAACACCATTCATGCATCTAGCAATTTTATATAAAGAGTTAGAGAGAGAAAAGTGTGCTTGTTTTGCTCATTTTATTCACAACCATCATTCAAGGCCTTCTCTTTTAAACACCTACGAAATTTATTGCTAAATCAGTCATATATTGAAGCCCCACGTTTACCCACAACAGATCAGAAACATAGAATCAAGAATTGATGCATAAAGGTATAAACCCTAACCAAGAAATTCAATCTTTGATCCTTTGATAAATGTTATGTTTTAGTGTTTAAACATGTATTATATAGTGTTAAATGATGATCTGGGTTGTTAAAACACAAACCCATAACATCAAAGTGCTCGGATTTGACATTTTAAGAAATCTGGAAAAAATTTAAAGCTGAGGTCTGACAATGAATGTCAGAGCCTCTAGATCTTTTTCTGTTAGATGATTAGTGTGTTTTATGTTATACATGTCTTCTATGTCATGTCTACTGTGCTTTGAATAAAGAAACACGACCAGATCATGAATGGACTAAGAGATATGACCGGTCAAAGACCGTTGACCGTTCACAAAAAGTTAAATTCTGGGTAACCCAGAAAATTTTCAGTGGTCTGACAACATTTTTAACGTCTCAGATCTTACTATGGTTAAGTTGTTATGTGATGTTGTTGGTCTTATCTTGTAGAATGACATGCATGTTATGCATATATGCCTTTATATCACTCAGATCCGTATCCTAATTGTAGAAATTAATGGTCAAACTATAGTTAACCAAGTTGTTCAAGAACATTTCTGGAAAACCCAGAAATGTTCAAGAACAGTTCGGACTACCACTTTGACCGGGCTAGATCTTTTGTATGTGATGTTGTTAGACTAATTTTATGTTATAATGTTATACACTGGCATGTGTACTACAAGACTAAACCATTAGATCTCATAAACAAAGCATATCCTGCAAGTTACAAGGATCGAAAACTAGTACCTCGTCTGTTCTTCATTTTCTGGAAAACCCAGAAAATGAAGAACATAGTTGTCAGACATTTCGGAAGCCCAGATCTTGCTGTTATGTTGTGTTTTGGCTACGATCTTGGTTGATAATTATAGTATTACACTTATACTACATAACCATCAGCATTAGCAGACCAGAAATTAAGTGTAGAATGGATTAAATCACGGTCAAACCTGCCCACTCGGTGTCTGTCATGAAGGCTCAAGAACACTCAAGAACACCTATAGAGACATACAAGTGTCACTATAGGCCTTTAGCGACAGATTATTATTATTTTTCTGAAAATTAATTTAAAATTAGAAAAAAATAGTTTTTAATTATTAAAAATACATAATAAATTATGAAAAATTATTTTAAAGTCTGAAAAATAGTTTTTAACTATTTTATGTATATTTCGAAAATATTTATTATTTTTGGAATATAAATGGTATTTATTTATTTAATTATAATATTAAATAAATTATTTAAAAATAATTTTAATTCATGAAAAATCATGAAAAATTATTTTATGGTATAAGAAAATATTTTAAGTTATTTTTGATGACTTTTAATATTTTGTGAGGGAATTCATTAATTGATCAATATTAATGATAATTAGTTTATTTAATAGATATATTAAATAAATTAATGAAAAATAGAATTAATGATTTAAAAATCATATAAAAATGATTTAAGTGATCTAAAAATATTTTAATTTATAAAATGTAACTTTTGATATTTTGGCATTAAAATATTAATATTTTAATATTAATATTAATTATCAGATAATGGATTTAAGTGTTTAAAATTCATATAATTGTGATTTTAAGGTATTAAAAATAATTTGATATATTATAATTATATTATAATATTATGTAAGGATTTTCATTAATATTTTATATTAAATAAATATTAATGATTAAGGTATTAAGTGGTATTTAATTCATTTAAATACAGTTTTAAGAATTGAAGAATGTTGATAAATGGTAATAATTATCCGAAAATTATTACGAGACTAGGAAAAATGTTTTGTCTGATTAGAAATTATCTGTGATAATGGTTAAGTGGTTAGACAGAGTTTAATTAAAATTAAACTCGATAAAAGTCCGACTAGACCGTCAGGATGTTAGAATTGTGTCGGGTTTCAACTTAGGCTGCAATAGTTTGACTTGATACCTAGTCTTATGTGTGTTGTATAGACTGATAGGATTATGTGGTAATGTGTTTAGGTTATTCTGTGGATATAAATATTACAGTAATATACTGTGATGATATTATTCTAATATTGGAGATCTATATTATTAATATTAGGTCTTCGGGTAAAGCGTTATAAATTGCGTTGCGGTAATCAACGGTGCAGACAAGTTTTTCAGTTCTATTATGTTTGTGGATGGAATGTGTTATGTGTTAAATTACATATTATACTCTATGAATTGTTAAAAGTCAAAATATGACTAAGTTAATTGGGTTATGGAACTCAATCAATATGTGATTACATGTTGTATGATGTAACTTGATAAATTAGAAATGTATAATGCATGAATTAATGTTTTGTAAGAAATTATTGATGCATGTAGGATATGTTTAGTAAAGAATATATGTTGCATGCAGATATGCATATTAAAGGAAATGTAGTGCATATAGAATTGTGTGCTATGTGAAACATGATAGATTGTTAAATTTGCTGGGCTGTCGAGCTCAATCTTGCAAACATAAACTTTTTGCAGGTTAATGATGTTAGACAATATTATTTGCTATACGGATGATGAGGATTGAACGATGCACAAAATGAATACATTTTTTTTTTGCATTAGAAATGGTATAAATCTATGATTGATAGTTTTATCAAATGTAATTGGCAGCTATGTACAGTTTGAAGTGTTGTATAGATAAATAAGATTTATTTTGAAATGAGAATAGATATGATGCTTAAACAAATGAATTATCAATAGGAATGATAATGCCAAGTTCAGCTAGGGATATAAAGTGCAGCTAGTTTGTAATAGCGTATTTGATAAATATTGTTGTGTAATAGATATTTTATGAAATGTGTATTAAGTTAAGGTTACTCGACCTTGGGGAAAAGTGTGTAATTTTAATGTATAAACAATTTATGTTTATATCTTCCGCAATTAGTGAAAGAATTAGTGTACCGAGTCTGCGGCGATTCGGGGCCCGGATTCAGGGTTACTACATCACCCATCTTCAGTCGCCAAATAGATGGTACATAAATCAAATACAAACTTAATTATACAACTTTCGGGTAATATAGGACAAAACATAGCTGAGAGTTTAAACAAGAATATTGCCTTCTAGACAATATCCACTCTCAATGGAGTTTTCATTACAATTATTATCACACTATTTCACACAATAGTGAGTACTACTAAAACCACTTATCATGGACCATCACTCCATTTCCCAACTCGTTCTAGCTATATTCTCATTTCCTGAAGAGAACAATGAAAGAAAAGGGTGAGCTCAACTAGCCCAGTAAGAAATATTATGACTAAGATAATGCAGAATAAATTATCCTAAGCCTTCAACAGTGTTAAACTGATAGAATACAATAAACATCAAGTTTAACTACAGCAGAATAAGCAATCCATTAGAAGAGTCATGTAGAGCATAATGTCTACTAACTCTTCTAGATTAAAAGTCCATCGTTAATATTTCATTCCTGTAATACTCAACAATAGTTCTTTGTTATACCCAAGATAAAAAGAACAATCATCATCTGTCTTCACCTGAACTACCAAAGATAATAGTTAAATCCACAATTCATATTTATAATCATGTAAATCAATAGTTTCTCCTTACCAAAAAGGCTTAATAGAATGTTAACTCAATATCCTTACCCCAAAGGCTAAATATATTCAAATGTAATAACAATGATCATACCAATCAGTTGTCTACCTTTGCACTACAGGCCAAAGATATTCAACTATAAAACCAATGGTCATGATCATACCAATCAATTGTCTGTCAGTGCACTACGGCCAAAGACATTCAACTGTTAACTAGTGGTCATGATCCTGTCAATCACATCATCGAATTATACATGCACTACGGGCCAAGGATATTCGTTATTATCACCAGTGGTTATGATCATGTCATACACCTGTCCATCTTTGCACGTAAGCCAAAGATATACAATTATAAAATCAATAATTAGCAGTCCATCTTTGCACGTAAGCCAAAGATATACAACTGTAAAAACAATAATCAACAGTCTGTCTATGCACGTAAGCCAAAAATATATAACTGTAAAAGCAACAATCAACAGTCCATCTATGCACGTAAGACAAAGATGACTTTCATCACAATATAAGCATGATGATGATGACAATGATATAACCATTAATCAAACAAAATCAAGGATAAATATTAATGACTTTAAATTTATCCAGAGTTTAAAAATATCCAAATTGTCAACATGATACTGCTTTGTGGATTAAAATTCAAGAATAATATTCATGTACCAAAAATAATTTGGACAGAAAAGAAATATATTTTTCGGGTAAATAGTACCCTGTGAATAGTACCATGTGAATAGTACTTCGGCAATAGTACCTCGTGAATAGTACCCCGATATAAAAAGTACTTCAAATACCCGAGTGAATAATATTCGGGTGAATAGTAAATAGATGAATAATAACCCGTGAATAGTACTCGTGAATAGTACTCTGGCATAAAAAGTGCCCCGAATACCCGAGTAAATTATATTTGAGTGAATAGTAACCGGGTGAATAGTAACCCGTAAATAGTAACTCATGAATAGTATTTCGTTATGAAAATATCAATAATTATCAAGAAAGCTCAGAATAATATTTCCATGAAAAGATACTAGATGAATCGCAAATATCAAGGATATTCTACTTATTTCATAGAGTATAGAAGCCAAAACTTCAACAAAATGAGTATGGAATTCAAAATCTGAAACAAAATAATATTACTTACATACTACAGAGTATGGAAGAAAATATTATTTCAAGCGAATATTGAAGAAAAATAACACCCCTTACAACTGTTGAATGAAAATAATATTCTAACGAATATTTAACGAAGATAATATTCCTACGAATATTGAACGAAGATAATATTCTTTATGAATATTGAACGAAAATAATATTCATACGAATACGAAAAATAATATCTCTTCAGAATATGAAATAAATAATACCCCTCACCTCAGAAGAAGACTTGATACTAGAATAGTGAAGTAGCAGATTTCGCTTCTTCTTTCTCTCTATAGCTTCTATCTCTATAATTGCTCTTGTGAGTCTTAGTGAATTGGTGAGTATGAAGAAAAAATGAGCTTCTATTTATAGAAAATTATAGTTTCGATAATTGCACGTTATGGGGCTTAAAATATTACAGTATAATACCTTCATCTTCTCCTTCATTTTTAATTTAGTCCTGCAAGTATTATTAAACTTGCACCACCTCCCCTAATAGTATATCATGTGATTCAATAGTACAAACGTGTGAATCAATAGTTCTATACATGTGAAAATACGAATTACAGTATAGTGCGTCCATCTATACCTCCATTTGTAACTTAGTCATGCAAGTATTATCAATCTTGCACCACCTCCCCTAATAGTACATGAATGTAAATCAATAGTACATGAATGTGAACAAATAGTTATAAATATGTGAATTAATAGAAATTAATTGCTCATTTATCCGATTAATTACCCGATTGGTCAGTATAACTTCCAGACATCAATTATTATCGAAATAAATGTCAATTTCAACTAACATTAATAATCCCAATACAATGGAACTATCAATTTCATCTTTAATCAACACGAATTTATTCATTATTAATATTATAACTCACAATATTTAACAACCAGGTCGTTCCCATGAAAGAGGGGGCTTTTCGATAAGGATTTCTCCTTATTGGCGCCCAATTAGGTGACCAAACCTCTCCTTGACAGAACTTCTAGACATTGTTAATATTTGTAAATAATAATATGAATAACTTTCCCGTCTCAATTATTGATTTAATAATATAAAATATTATGCAGATGATACTGTGACAAAAATTGAATCAATAATATGAGAGATATGATGCAGCAATTACTGTAGCAATAATTAAGTACAACTGAGTGACTTCTTATGTAAGCATCAATAATAAATACCGTGTGCTACTATGCAACCACGCGTATTACTGTTGTGACGACCCCAAAATAGGTCCATTCCATCCAACCCATTCTGAGTCACCAAATACATGGTACAGAAAACAACTACAACTTTATAACAACAATTGTCGTGCAAAATACAACAACACATATGTTGTGAGTTTTGATACTAAAATATACCAACTGTGACTCTGGACACCAGCTTGGATAGCACGTCACCATGACACCTTATATAAAGTTACAGTCAAAAACGATTTTAGAAATTAAAATCTTTGGGAAGTGCTCAAGGAAACATTTGTACATGGGAGGCCATGCGTCTAGGTTATGATAGATATCATATGGCCACAGAATTATCCTTGGTTGACCCAATAGACCCCAAAGAAAAATGAGAAGATTACTATCATATTCTTCCCAATGGTGAGTCTTCTCTTGACATATCATTATCTTCACTATCTCTAATTGGGAATTATTCTCCAAATAAACACCAAGATTATATAGGTAGTGCTTGTAAATATACTCAGCAAGTGAATGAGCACAACCCTATCTTATGATGACACGAGGTTGTGTGTCATTAGACATCTTGTATGATAGTGGCAAAACACCCTTCCAAGTTAAATTCACCTCACCCTCAACATCTATAGACAACTGTTATATTCCCCTATTATTCCTCGCTTGTCCCTGCTACACTTTTATTACCTGAAAGGAATTGTGAAGCAAAAGGGTGAGCACAACTAGCTCAGTAAAGAATATTATGACTAAAGATAATTACATTATCAATAGACTTCATCAGTAATAAATCAAATATTTAGAACATATGGTAGATAATAAAACTTTTCAACCACAGTTGCAGCGGACCGAGCAATCCATTTGAAGAGTCAAATAGACCATAAAGTCTATTATCTTCTCCACATAAAAAGTCTACCAACAATATTTTATCCCTGTAACATCAATCAACAGTTCCTTTTCACAATCATATGAATAACTCATAATCATAATTGTGATTCTAAATTCCTCTTCGCATCTAAGACGAAGATAATTTTCATCACCTGTCTTTACCATAAACATCAAAGATCATGGTTATACCAAATCACAGTTCATGTTCATAATCATACTAATAATTTCATCTTTGTACTACGGCCAAAGATATTCATCAACAGACCATCTTTGCACTACAGGCCAAAGATATTCAACAACAGGTCATCTTTGCACTACGGGCCAAAGATATTCATCAACAGACCATCTTTGCACTCCAGGCCAAAGATATTCAACAACAGGTCATCTTTGCACTACGGGCCAAAGATATTCATCAACAGTTCATATTTGCACTACAGGTCAAATATATTCAACAACAATTCATCTTTGCACTACAGGCCAAAGATATTCAACAACAAGTCATCTCTGCATTACGAGCCAAAGAAAACCTATAGTCACGATCATACCAATAATCTATCCATCTTTACACTCAAGTCAAAGATAAATATCATCATTAGTGTTGTAAGAATGTTATATATGATAATAAAAATAATATAATCAACATATCGATTTAATCTCAAGAGTAAGATTCATAAATCAATGATCTCATAACACCTTAATCAAAATGTTTTAAATCACTTAATAATCTCATAATCTAATATTATTAATACTACCACAATATTTTAATCATTTCTTAAACTTATAAACAATTTATTTTAATTGTTTACACTTTAATAATAAATGCATTTAATCATCCTAAAATGCCAAACTCATAAGATTTCATAACCAATAACCAAAACCCTCATCAAAAATCTGCATATACCTCATATATGATTCTCAAGCCATAAAATCATATTTTCCAATTTTCTTACTTCACATAACATATTTAATTCATTTACTCATAACTAGAATATTTTCATGAAAAATACCAAATTCATTTTAAAAATATTTCTTTTCTGGGATTTAGAATAATATAGTCCCATATTAAGCATATATTTTTCTCGGAAATTTTAAAATTCATTTAATATTTTTCATATGGCCAAAACTACCGAATATTTAGATATTTATCATAAATTTTACTTTTGTCCAAAAGTTCTAAAATTTACACGGTATACTTCTGTTATATATATGTACTCCCAATACAAATTTCATCAATTTTGGAATTAACCACAAGAAGTTATAAGCGATTACTTTTAAAATAGTCTTTTCTCATAAAATCCATAACTCCTAATCTATACATCCAAAAATTGCCATTTTTGGACACAATCTACAAAACTCATCAAAATATCATTTCAATTTTTTCCAGAATTTTTGAAGGTTCAGAAAAATTTTGAAATTTAAAAAACATAATAACCCTTACATACTAACGACAATATCCCTTACCTCAAAAGAGCAGTAATTCTGACTGTAATAACGCTGAACGAACTTGCACCGTATAGCAACACTCAAGATATCAAAATACTTACAAGAATACACTCTATAATATAGAGAGAGAAATAGAGAGAAAACTTCAGTTTCTGGTTTGATTTTCAATTCTAACCTAAGCACCATATTTATAGGAAAATGCTTAGAACACCAAAATAGAAAATTTAATATAATAATAATATATATATATATATATATATATATATATATAAAATTTTCCTTAGCCCACCATGACCATCTGAATTCAGCATCTAACATGTGCAAGTGGGGCCCACAACAATGATAAAAACGTTTTTCTTTTAAAACATAAATAAAACTTCCAAAAATTAATTATTTCGGAACTTCAGAACTTCAATAATTCATAATAAATAGCCCTTTTATCAGAAAATTTGAGTCTCGTGGATTTTTATAGGAAATTCAATTCTCTACAACTTTGCAGAAGAAAGTTTTTTCAAATTCTAAACGAAAATTGACCGAAATCCATAAACGGGTGATTTTACAAGCTATAATCAAATTTCAGTCAAGAAATGGGGTCCACCGACACACAAAACATGTGTTAATCATTTAATGCAACAAAAATACTCTTTCTCCTCATATACTCATATATCTCATATTCATTATAAAAATATCATCATTATTATATTATAATAATATAATAAAATATTATTTTATCAGAAAAGATAAAATATCGATTTTCAACAATTGTCACTTTAAAAATTTTCTCCATCTATAACCACATAAAATGAATATTTTTCTTATCATATAAATTAATAATTAATTATTCACAAATAATATTACAGAATCACAATATTGACAACCAGGCAGTTCCCAGGAAAGAGGGGGCTTTCCAATAAGGATTTTTCCTTACTGACACGCAATTAGATGACCAAACCTCTCCTTAACAGAACTTTCTGGAAATTGCCAATAATGCTATCTAATAATATTATCCAAATAATATGAATTATTGATCCGATAATGGGAAATACTGTGTCGTGACAATTATTAAAACAACAATAATATAAAATATCAACGTAGCAATTATTGAATCAATAAAATAAAATATTGAACAGTAATTACTGTAATAATTATTGAGTAATGCCTTCTTACGAAAAAAAATTATCATGCTTCATAAATAGTACTCGTGAATAGTAACTCCTTAATAATAACTCATGAATAGTAACTCGTGAATAATAACTCATGAATTATAACTTATAAATAGTAATTCGTGAATAATAACTCGTGAATAGTAATTAAAAAAATTGAATACTTTTATTTCATAAAATTTGGGGTCTTACAATCTCCCCTCCTTATGAAATTTCGTCCCCGAAATTTACGTACCTGGTATTTCAAAGAGTTGAGAATACCTTGCTTTCATTTCAGATTTCGTCTTCCCTGTCATTATGATTTCTCCATTACTCATCTCCTGTATTTTAGATATCATTCTAGAATACAGCTTCAAAACAATGGTTAATTGAATAAATTAACATATCACATAATATCCCGATATTATGACTGACCAACAAATAAGCTTAGGTAGGACACACTAGCGAAGGATTTACTCATCTCTCCCCTCCTAGTTTTATTCCCCGATCTCTGCCAGAGATCATATCCCTAAGCTCTGATACCAACTGTGGCGACCCCAAAATAGGTCCATTCCATTCAACCCATTCTGAGTTGCCAAATACATGGTACAGAAAACAACTAAAACTTTATTACAACAATTGTCGTGCAAAATACAACAACACATATGTTGTGAGTTTTGATACTAAAATATACCAACTGTGACTCTGGACACCAGCTTGGATAGCACGTCACCATGACACCTTATATAAAGGTACAGTCAAAAACTGTTTTAGAAATTAAAATCTTTGGGATGTGCTCAAGGAAACCTTCGTACATGGGAGGCCATGCGTCTAGGTTATGATAGATATCATATGGCCACAGAATTATCCTTGGTTGACCCAATAGACCCCAAAGAAAAACGAGAAGATTACTATCATATTCTTCCCAATGGTGAGTCTTCTCTTGACATATCATTATCTTCACTATCTCTAATTGGGAATTATTCTCCAAATAAACACCAAGATTATATAGGTAGTGCTTGTAAATATACTCAGCAAGTGAATGAGCACAACCCTATCTTATGATGACACGAGGTTGTGTGTCATTAGACATCTTGTATGATAGTGGCAAAACACCCTTCCAAGTTAAATTCACCTCACCCTCAATATCTATAGACCACTGTTATATTCCCCTGTTATTCCTCGCTTGTCCCTGCTACACTTTTATTACCTGAAAGGAATTGTGAAGCAAAAGGGTGAGCACAACTAGCTCAGTAAAGAATATTATGACTAAAGATAATTACATTATCAATAGACTTCATCAGTAATAAATCAAATATTTAGAACATATGGTAGATAATAAAACTTTTCAACCATAGTTGCAGCGGAACGAGCAATCCATTTGAAGAGTCAAATAGACCATAAAGTCTATTATCTTCTCCACATTAAAAGTCTACCAATAATATTTTATCCCTGTAACATCAATCAACAGTTCCTTTTCACAATCATATGAATAACTCATAATCATAATTGTGATTCTAAATTCCTCTTCGCATCCAAGACGGAGATAATTTTCATCACCTGTCTTTACCTGAAACATCAAAGATCATGGTTATACCAAATCACAGTTCCTGTTCATAATCATACTAACAATTTCATCTTTGTACTACGGCCAAAGATATTCATCAACAGACCATCTTTGCACTACAGGCCAAAGATATTCAACAACAGGTCATCTTTGCACTACGGGCTAAAGATATTCATCAATAGACCATCTTTGCAATCTATGCCAAAGATATTCAACAACAGGTCATCTTTGCACTACGGGCCAAAGATATTCATTAACAATTCATCTTTGCACTACGGGCCAAAGATATTTCTCAACAGTTCATATTTGCACTACAGGCCAAATATATTCATCAACAATTCATCTTGGCACTACATGCCAAAGATATTCAACAACAAGTCATCTCTGCATTACGAGCCAATGATATTCATCCATAATTCATCTTTGCACTACGGGCCAAAGAGAACCTATAGTCACGATCATACCAATAATCTACCCATCTTTACACTCAAGTCAAAGAGAAATATCATCATTAGTGTTATAAAAATGTTATATATGATAATAAAAACAATATAATCAACATATCGATTTAATCTCAAGAGTAAGATTCATAAATCAATGATCTCATAACACCTTAATCAAAATGTTTTAAATCACTTAATAATCTCATAAACTAATATTATTAATACTACCACAATATTTTAATCATTTCTTAAACTTATAAATAATTTATTTTAATTATTTACACTTTACTAATAAATGCATTTAATCATCCTAAAATGCCAAACTCATAAGATTTCATCACCAATAACCAAAACCCTCATCAAAAATCTGCATATACCTCATATATGATTCTCAAGCCATAAAATCATACTTTCCAATTTTCTTACTTCACATAACATATTTAATTCATTTACTCATAACTAGAATATTTTCATGAAAAATACCAAATCAGTTCCAAAAATATTTCTTTTCTGAGATTTAGCATAATATAGTCCCATATTAAGCATATATTTTTCTTGGATTTTTTAAAATTCATTTAATATTTTTCATATGGCCAAAACTACCGAATATTTAAATATTTATCATAAATTGTACTTTTGTCCAAAAATTCTGAAATTTACACAGTATACTTTTGTTATATATATGTACTCCCAATACAAATTTCATCAATTTTGGAATTAACCACAAGGAGTTATAAGCGATTACTTTTAAAATAGTCTTTTCTCATAAAATCCATAACTCCTAATCTATACATCCAAAAATTGCCATTTTTGGACACAATCTACAAAACTCATCAAAACATCATTTCAAATTTTCCAAAATTTTTGAAGGTTCAGAAAAATTTTGAAATTTAAAAAACATAATAACCCTTACATACTAACGACAATATCTCTTACCTCAAAAGAGCAGTACTTCTAACAGGAATAACGCTGAACGAACTTGCACTGTATAGCAACACTCAAGATATCAAAATACTCACAAGAGTACACTCTATAATATAGAGAGAGAAATAGAGAGAAAACTTCAGTTTCTGGTGTGATTTTCAATTCTAACCTAAGCACCCTATTTATAGGAAAATGCTTAGAACACCAAAGCAGAAAATTTAATATATATATATATATATATATATATATATATATATATATATATATAATTTCCCTTAGCCCACCTTGACCATCTGAATTCAGCATCTAACATGTGCAAGTGGGGCCCACAACAATGATAAAAACGTTTTTCTTTTAAAACATAAATAAAACTTCCAAAAATCAATTATTTCGGAACTTCGGAACTTCAATAATTCATAATAAATAGCCCTTTTATCAGAAAATTTGAATCTCGCGACTTTTTATAGGAAATTCTATTCTCTACAACTTTACAGAAGAAAGTTTTTCCAAATTTCAAACGAAAATTGACCGAAATCCACAAACGGACGATTTTACAAGTTATAATCAAATTTCAGTCAAGAAATGGGGTCCACCGACACACAAAACATGTGTTAATTATTTAATGCAACAAAAATACTCTTTCTCCTCATATACTCATATATCCCATATTCATTGTAAAAATATCATCATTATTAAATTATAATAAAATAATAAAATATTATTTTATCAGAAAAGATAAAATATCGATTTTCAACAATTGTCACTTTAAAAATTTTCTCCATCTATAACCATATAAAATGAATATTTTCCTTATTATATAAATCAATAATTAATTATTCACAAATAATATTACAGAATCACAATATTGACAACCAGGCAGTTCCTAGGAAAGAGAGGGCTTTCCAATAAGGATTTCTCCTTACTGGCGCGCAATTAGATGACCAAACCTCTCCTTAATAGAACTTTCTAGAAATTGCCAATAATGTTATCTAATAATATTATCCAAATAATATGAATTATTGATCCGATAATGGGAAATACTGTGTCGTGACAATTATTGAAACAACAATAATATAAAATATCAACGTAGCAATTATTGAATCAATAAAATAAAATATTGAACTGTAATTACTGTAACAATTATTGAGTAATGCCTTCTTACGAAAAAAATTATCATGCTTCATGAATAGTACTCGTGAATAGTAACTCCTGAATAATAACTCATGAATAGTAACTCGTGAATAGTAACTCATGAATAGTAACTCATGAATAGTAATTCGTGAATAGTAACTCGTGAATAGTAACTCATGAATAGTAATTAAAAAAATTGAATACTTTTATTTCATAAAATTCGGGGCCTTACAACTGTACTTTTACTACCAAGTAGTTCAACAGTTTAACAGTAAAAATATCACCGTTATTTTTATAAAAAGATATTTCTGTCATTTTCTAACTACGATAATACTTCCGTTGTGGGGTCCACCAATGATTGTGTCGTCGTAAGAATATTCCCTATTAAAACGAATATTCCCCGACCAATCTAATATTTTATAACAACTTGCATACTTTGCAAAATTTTCAAATATCACCCTTAACTTTAACCTTTATCAATTTAACCATTTACTAAATAGATTAATTATAAGAAAATTGAATACTTTCATTTCATAAAATTCGGGGTCTCACACATGTCATCAACATACACAATAAGGGCAGTGATCTTACTATGTTGTCTTTTAAAGAATAAAGTGTGATCTGAATTACTTCGTGAATCTTCCAAACCATGCTCTCGGAGATTATTTAAGCCCATACAATGATTTCTTTAATTTGCACACCTTCCGACAATGCACTTCTGGTATCATGCACACTGGTGGCAAATCCATGTACAATTCTTCAGACAACTCGCCATGCAGAAAGGCGTTTTTCACATCAAATTGTTGCAATGTCCAATCCAAGTTCGCAGCTAGAGACAATAAGACTCGAACTGTGTTAATTTTAGCTACAGGTGTAAATGTATCTGTATAATCAATTTTGTTAGTTCCTAGTTGGCACAATAGTTATCTAGATGGGGGGGGGGGGGTTGAATAGATATTTAAAATTCTTTTCGTTTTAAACTTTTTCTTTGAAAATGATTAAAACTTAACGAAATAAATGTTTGTTTTAATCTTTTTTACTATGTAATGGAGTTATGAGAATGAGGCAGTTATGGCAGTTATAACAAATATTACAGTTATGGTATGAATATAAAAGTCACAGTCGTTTTAAGTGGTTTAGAGCACTTAAAGCTCCTAGTCCACTCTTCTACTTCGACAAGTAAGTAATCCACTAAGGATGTCTTTTACAACTTCTGAATCACACAGATTCCTTCTAGACCAACAGTCTAGGAACTTCTTAGTTCACTCTTGAACTCTTCAAGTCCAGCAGACTTAGCTTTCTTACAGTTCACTACGAACTCTTCAAGTCCAGCAGACTTGGTACTCTTCTTCAGTGGGTTGATAATGTTGAGTTCTTGATGGTTGCTACTCAGTTGCTGTGTAAGCACTTTTTTTAAAGAACTGAGTAGCTGAGAAAGCTTTGCAATATCTCAGATCATAGAGTTGAGCTTGAGAGAGATGTTCACATTGTTTGTTCAATGCTTGCTTAGTTATCTCTCATCTATCTGATCTGCATATTTGTGATCTTGAAAACTATCCGTTGGATCCATTCGTTGAGACATTAAATGCATTTAACTTTTTTTATCTTTGATGGAGACATTTCTGCACATCTTCTGAAACTGATTTCTGGCCCACTGACACAGCAGACTGTTTTCTCACCTAACACCTGAAAAGGTTTTTTGCCAGTTTACCTATGGTACTTCCTTACCTTCTTCAAAACGCTTCTTTGTTGCATACTAAGGATATTTTATATTACTTTGGGACTGGTGAGTACTGCAACGTCTAGAATTCATTCCTCATATATTGGAATCTATCTTTACACATAACATGGGGCTCGCCGTTTTCTGACATAAGACAGATGCTCTACAATTCAGATCGTAGTGACTTTTTGCCTTGGTGCTCGATCTGATTCTATCAGCTGAGAGCACTACGATTTCTCTTAAACCCTTGCACACTACGATCTTCACTTACTCGTTTTGTTACTCTACGTTTTCAAGAGAACAATACGATCGTTGACTTATAAACTCCATGTTTCCTTCAGCACACTACGATCGTTGAGATGGCTAGGCAAACGTTAGGACCACTCTACGATTTTCGAAGAGTCCCTTCAAGGCAGGCACACTACGATATTTGAAGCTCTACATTTTTTCCCTGACTTCTGCAATGTTGATCAGATGATACACTACGATTTCCTTGAAGCCTATCTATTACATCTCAAGATTAACCTAACAGCTTTGATCTTTCTATCTATACATTCTATTCCAGAATGATACACGTTAAGAGCTTAGATCAACCTAACAAATTTGATCTATCACTAAGTCCTCGTACATATATCAAATGAAGTACTTTACAAATAATCATGAGTATATACATTAAAACATTAAATCATAATATGTATTCTCCCAACAATCTCCCCCCATTTGATGTTGACATAACCAAGGAGATTTGTTGTCATGATTGTTAGTGTCTAGATGCATTTGTAGGAAATTTAAACATGACTTAGTATTTTAGTGAGCAGCTGTAATTTCTAGAGAATAAGCATGAATTTATTGATGTTCAAGAAATATTGTAGTTTAGCTTTACATCAATAAGAATTTAAAGTTTCAACTTATCTCTATTTCTTTGACCTTTTCCTTGGAGGATTGGCATACTCCTCAGCCCTTCTTTTATTGCTGGCTTCATCTCTTCTGGCTAACTCTTCTAGCTCACTCGGACTTACTATCGGGTTGTGATCACGCCTATTCATGAATGTTGGATCTGCAATTGGCATTCTTAGGCCTGTGGTGGTCACATTTGGTGAGCTGATAGTTGGCCCTTGATTTCTTAAAGGCTGAGCCATCAAGATTTCATGCTGATCAGATCGTTGAGTCTGATTGCTTGATTATGCAGTCTGTTGGTGGAACTGTCTTGCAAGAGGGCTTTGTGAAAATTGTCCTCTTCCCCTTTCTTGTTTTCCTCTGCCTCTGCCTTGATCTCCCTGTGCTCTTTGAACTCCTTTCCCTTTATTCTCCCCCTTTATGTCAGCATCAAGGTTTCGAATGTCTGCAAAAAGTTGATTCACTCCTTGGACAAGTTCGTGTAGTTGACTTTGTGTCTGAGCGATGTCCTCTTTACTTTCCTTGAGCTATTTTTCAGATCTTGCTTCTTTGTTTCGGAGGGAAGTGAGAATAATGTCATTCTAACGTTCCTGATTGACATGGGATTTCTGGAATTCTTGGACTGAAGCTTTCAAGTTGAGGAAGTTCTCCAGCATAAGTTTATTTTTAACTTCTTAATTTTTTTATATTTCAAGAACAGCCCCTCTTTGTTTGGTGGCTACCTGGAAGTGAATCTCATCTCTGTCCTTCATGCTCTTAAGAATTTCTTGGATAATTTCCCTCAGCTTCTTTATAAGCTCAGTATTCATAGTACCAGGAAAGTTATTTGCAGCTGTGATCAATTGATTCATCCGGATATGAATGAGGCCGGAGTGAGATTCTAGGCTTTCTTCTATATTCTTGACCATGTCCTTGGTTTCTTCCTTCAAGTCATCCTTTGTGGACAGATTTGGGAGAGAATCATTGGTTTGAGGATTGTTGGATGGTGGGGATTCTTTCTGAGACTGATCTTGCATGGAGTAGAGAGCAAGATCAAGACTAAAATAATCATTTGAGGAAGAGGATGGTATGTCCAATGGAGGGGCCTGAGTTTCTATGTTTGGAATATGGGGCTCTACAATTTCTATTTGGGACTCTACGACTGGGCTAGAGTCATGGATTGTAGAGATGGTGGTTTATGGAAGCAAAATATGGTTGACTGTATTTGGTTCTTCAGTTGTAGAATTTTGGGATTCTGTAACTGGGAATTGATTTACTGGATTGAGAATCACTTCCAACCATCGAGGGAATTCATGGAATTGACTAAATGATGATGATGGCAAGTGATTAACTCTGAAGTGAGTATGGATAGATAATACCTCAAGTTTATCCTTTAAGGAAGAGTTCTTGGTAAGCAATTTCTTTCAAAATTGAAACTCCCTAGAAATCCATGAGATAATATTGAGATGGTTGGATACTCTTTGAAATTTCAGAACATGTGATCCCAACAGTTTAGGATTTGGGCTTGATGATATGGCATCATGGGTAGGTATGAGAACATCTGATTGTAGAGATAGCTTCTATACCCATCTTAGCCCACACTAGTGATTTGAAGGTCATCATCATCATCTTCCTCTTCTATGTCTTCGTTGGAGGACTCCATTATCTCAATGGGCTCTTGATGATCTGGCACTGGTTCCTTTTCATTTCTGGCAGAGACATCCTCTTCTGTCATGGAGATATCTTGAGGCTCCCCCTCAACTTGATCATCTTCTGGTAAGCTCATAAACTCCCCCTCAATTGTAACATCTTCTTGAGTTCAAGGCATTTCCCCCTCAGCTGGTGTATTCTCTATTTTGAGAATTTCAAGGATCTCCCCCTCAACTGGAGCATTATCCTCTTGACTTGCTCTAGATATTTCCTTCTTAGCAACCATGCTCTTTGCTTCCTTTTTTAGTACCTTTTTATTTTTAAGAATGTACTTCTTAACCAACTTTCTCCTTGCTTTGCTGGGTTTAGCCACAACTTCAGGACTCTCTTGAATCTCAGCTTTGTCCTGTTCCACAGCCACTATGCTTAAAATAGCTACCTCTTTGTCTGCCATGCTAGGTCTGGTCTCCACAACCAGTAGAGACTCTACGATTGAGGTGACTGATGGCCTTTTGGACTTATGACCAACCTTGTTCTTCTTTGGGATCTGGGATATGGTAGCCTGATCCTCATCTGCTTCATCTTGTTATTGTTTTCTCCTTAGCATCCTCAGAGTATCTATATCAGAGGACTCTACTGGTATATCAGTACTAGATCCTTGAGGCTCTTCCATCTGTCTATCCCTTAGCTTCTTCTTGCCCTTTCTTTTTCTGGTAAGGACAGAGGGTTCTTCTTTGTTAATTTCTTCTTCACCATCGATCTCCCTGACCACATACATGTTTACTGGAAAGACTGAGTTCTTCATATCCCCAGTTCTTCCACTAGATTCTGTCATCATTCGAACATACTCAGCTGGATTCTTTTTCCAGTTTTCAAATAATTGATGGGTCATTCTTCGATTTGGGTTGATGGCTTCTCCTTCTTCATCCCCAATTTTGTCACCCAGAGCAGACTGTAGAATGATGCTTACGAATCTCCCATATAGCATCTTCTGAGGGCTTTTTGATTTCTTAGAGTTGACTAACTACTTTCCAATCCATTCGAACAATAGGGCTCCATAGTTGAGTTGCATACCATAATACATGGCCGTCATGAGCTTAAGTTGTACTTCGTTGACAGAGTTATGTCCTGAGCTCTTGCAGCATATACATTTCTCAATCAAATCAGCCAAAAATTTGCACCTATGTGGGAACTCCTTCTTCTTGTACCCTTTCATAGAGGGGTTTTTCTTATGATGCATTCTTCTTAGACCCTCTTGGAAATCTACGCTGTCTGTGACTGGATTCCCTTCATTTTTGAGACCTAGGGCAAGATTGATGTCTTCTTCCTTCAGTCTGATTTCTACTAGTAGTGATGGTGTCCTTTTCTAGCACACCATTTTTGTAGAAATCTTTCACCAGTTTGGGATATATCAGAGTGTCTGCGCTCAAAGCCTCTTCGAGACCTGCCTTCTTCAGTAGCGTCAGAGTCTTGTGAAATTTAGGAGGAGATATTTTGAACTCGTTAAAACATAGTCTGTAGCCTGAGATAACACTGGATGAAGCCATTGATTTTCTAATTGGAAGTGAGATTCGACTGAGCTTTCTTCTGAGTTAGGGTTTTTTCTTTGAGAGAGGATGTGGGAGAGATAATCTTTTGAATCTTCAGATTTCAAAAATACAATTTCAATTTGTACTGTAACTTCCCTGTCTCCTTTTTTGCTTGGTGGGACAGGTGTCGACTTTTGCTTGGCTCTACGATTTTGCTAGTTAAGGATTGTACTAATTTGCCCTTGGCTCCCAAGAGCTGAGGTGTCCTTAGGGAGGACTAAGATTATTGAGGTAATTCAGTGATCGTTGAGTGCTTTGCCTTTGTCGAGTCTGTGCTACAATCTTCGAATCTGTTCATCAACCGTCGTGTCTGATCTACGATCGTCGAGTCTGTCCATCATTCGTAGAGTCTGAGCTATGATCGTCGAGTCTGTCCTACGATCGTGGAGTCTGATCAATTATTCGTTGAGTCTATCTGAATCCTTGTGATGAGTTTTTGATAAAGCATTCTTTTAAGGCAGCTCAGGAAGGGCCAACCTCTTGGAGAGATTCAAGGGTTAGGTTTGTTCCTGAGGCACCTCTTAGAGAGATTTCCTTGTTTATGAAGTTTGTCATCACAGGGTGTAATTTTTTCTTTGTTGATGGGGCTTGTGTCATCGTTGAGTCTGCACTACGATGGTTGAGTCTTTGCTACGATCGTTGAGGTAGTTGTCTTTTCAGCTCTACGATCATGAACTTTACTTGATCATGTCTACGATTTTTTGAGTTCAGCCTTTGTATCTGTCATGGTTAGCACAATCTAGAGCATATATCTCATGGTTGTAGATTTAGCATGCCTAGCTCACTTATTAACTTATTAACTTATTAAATCTGGATTCATCTAGTGGTTTTGTAAAAACATCAGCAAGTTAATTTTCAGTAGGGATGTATTGTAAAGATATAGTTCTATTTTACACAAGATCCCTAATGAAGTGATACCTTACTTCTATATGCTTAGTCCTAGAATGCATAACAGGATTATGAGTTATTGCTATAGCACTTGTGTTATCACAGTGAATGGGAATAAATTTAAAATCAAACCCATAGTCAGCTAGCTAATTTTTCATCCATAGAATCTGATCATAGCAGGTGCCTGCAGCAATATATTCAGCTTCTGCAGTTGAAGTGGATACTGAGTTTTGTTTTTTGCTAAACCAGGACACAAGTCTGTTTCCTAGCAGTTGACAAGTGCCACTAGTACTCTTTATATCTATTTTGCATATTGCAAAATCAGCATCTGTGTATCTTGTTAGTTCAAATGAGGATTCTTTGGGGTACCAAAGCCCCAAGTAAGGTGTACCCTTGAGATACCTGAAGATCCTCTTTACAACAGATAAATGTGACTCTTTAGGGTTAGCCTGAAATCTAGCGCATATGCATGCAGCAAACATTATGTTTGGTCTACTAGCAGTTAAGTATAAAAGAGAACCTATCATACCTCTGTATTGAGTGATATCAATACTTTTACCTTTCTCATCCTTGTCAAGCTTAGTTGCAGGAGCAATTGGTGTTTTCATGGGAGAGGCTGATTCCATGCCATACTTTTTCAGTAAATCTTTGATGTATTTGTCTTGGTTTATGAAAATTCCGTCATCAGTCTGCTTCACTTGCAGTCCAAGAAAGAAATTCAGCTCACCCATCATGCTCATTTCAAACTTGCTCTGCATTAGTTTAGAGAATCTCTTGCATAACTTTTCATTGGTAGAACCAAAGATAATATCATCAACATATATTTAAACTAGTAAGACTTTATATTAATGCTTTCTAAGAAACAGTGTGATATCTACTCTACCTCTAGTGAACCCATTTTCAATTAAGAAGTTAGTCAGTGTTTCATACCATGCTCTAGGTGCTTGTTTAAGGCCATATAAGGCTTTATCTAATCTATAGACATAATTGGAAAGAGATGGATTGATGAAACCTGGAGGTTGCTCTACATAGACTTCTTCTTGGAGTTCTCCATTTAGAAATGCACTCTTGACATCCATCTGAAAGACTTTGAACTTCATGTGGGCAGCAAAGGCAAGAAAGATTCTGATGGCTTCTAGTCTGGCAACAGGTGCAAATGTCTCATCGTAGTCGATACCTTTTTCTTGAGAATAGCCCTTTGCCACTAATCTTGCCTTATTTCTGGTTATGACCCCATCTTCATCCATTTTATTCTGAAGACCCACTTAGTTCCTATCACAGGATGACTCTTTGGTCTTGGTACCAATCTCCATACTTTGTTTTGTTTAAATTGGTTGAGTTCTTCATGCATGGCTTCTATCCAACTGGAGTCTTCCAAAGCATCTCCTATCTTCTTTGGCTCTATTTGTGACAGGAAGCTTAGATAAAAGCATTCATTCTATGTAGCAGCTCTTGTTTTGACTCTGGCACTCGGATCTCCATTGATTAGATCCTGAGTGTGATCTCTTGCCCATCTGTTACCGGTTGGGACATTTGTCCTGATGCCTTCGTGTCTTAAGTCTTCAAGGTCTACTCTTCTTCTTAGAGTGGAGGCTAGCTGTCTGGCATTGACATCTCTACGATTACATTTTCATGCTCTACGATTTCACTGTCTGGTATTACGCTCGTAGTGTTGAGCTCGACGACTTCATTCGTAGTGTCTGTACTATCGATCGTAGTGTCTTGAGGCACTATTTTGTCTAAGTCAGTTTCATTAAAGATTATATGTATCGAGACTTCAACATTCAGTGTCTTCTTGTTGAACACTCTGTAAGCTTTGATGTTTGTGGCATACCCAAGAAAGATCCCTTCGTCTGACTTGGGCTGGAACTTTGTCAGATACTGTTTTCATTGTTGAGAATGTAGCATGCACAACCAAAGACATGGAAGTAGCTGACACTTGGATTCCTTTCTTTCCATAGTTCGTAGGGCTTCATCTTGATCGTAGAGTGAATTAATGATCTGTTCTGCGTGTAGCATGCAGTGTTGACAGCTTCTGCCCAGAAATATTCAGGCAGATGTGCTGCTGCAAGTAGAGTTCTCCCAGCCTATATCAAAGTTCTATTCTTTCTTTCAGCTACTTCATTTTTTTGAGGTCGTGGAGCTGAGAAGTTATGACTGATCTCATTGTCTGTACAGAACTGGTCCACTTCTGAGAAGTCGAATTCTCTGCCGTGATCACACCTTATGGCCTTGATTTTCCCTCCTTTCTCATTCATCACCAGTCTGAACATCTTGATTAATTGAGAGCTCGTTTCATCCTTTGAAGTTAGGAAGAATACCCATGTGAATCTGGTGTAGTCGGCGACTATAACTAGAGAGTATCTTTTTCCTCCAAGACTAGTTGTTGGAATTGGCCCAAATAGAATCATGTGAAGCAACTGCAGGGCTTATCGATAGAGTTGGAAGTTTTGCTTTTGAATGAGCTTCTGGTTTGCTTTCTAAGCTGACAGGCATTGCATGGTCTTTCTTTTACGAAGTTGAACTTTGGTAGGCCAGCTATGAGATCTTTTGATGTCAGTTTGGACATGCTCTTGAAGTTTAAGTGAGACAACCGTCTATGCCATAGCCAGCTCATTTCTTCAGATGCTTTTGCAAGAAAACATATTGTCTCATCTGAGCTTAGTTGACCAAGATCCACTGTGTAGACATTTCCTTCTCTTATCCCGGTTAGCTTTACATCAGATGTCTTCAAATCTCTGACTTGACATTGGTTGTTGAGAAATGTCACTTGATGACCCTTGTAACAGAGTTGACTGATGCTTAGAAGGTTGTGTTGCAGACCTTCTACATATGCTACCTTGCTGAAAGATACTGCACCATTGCCAGCAGAGCCATATCCTCTTGTCTTGCCCGAGCCGTTGTCTCCAAAGATGACTGAGGGACCCTCCTTTTCTATGTAGTTAGATAAGAGGGCTTTTTTCCCAGTCATGTGCCTTGAGCATCCACTGTCCAGATACCATGTAGTGATCGTAGAGCTCTTTTCCTGTCAAGATATTGAACCTTCATTTCGGTACCCATATTTGCATGGGTCCTTCTTTGTTAGTGCCTTTGGGGACCTAAATCTGTTTAATCTTGGGTCTCACATGCATAGAATTATAATAACACTTGGCAGCCTTGTGACCATATTTGTTGCATATAAAACACCTATTATGATGCATGCCAGTGTGTGCATGATGATTCATCCTCCATTTGGACTTGTGTGGCTCTTTAATTATCCTTCTGTTAAACTGATTCTCATTTTTCCACGTGTCCTTGGATTTCATAAATAGTGATGAGTGTGTCTTACCTCTACTGTACCTTTCCGGTTGATTCGTAGAGTTGATCTTGCTTGACTCTACGATTCTTTAAGGTTGGTGCGTAGAGGTTAGGTTACTCTTCTCTTTTATGCGCCCTAGACCAACATGAGATCCTTTACTCCTAAGAGTAATAATGGAGACAGTAGGACAAGGTTGAACTTGTTCTTCCTTCTGTGAGGATTTTACAAAGGTAATGCTTCTACTGAAACTTGAGGCATTATTAGTGCTAGTTTCCTTTGTCTTTTCCACACAAGGCTCTGAGATGGATTCCCCAAAGCCTAGGCCTGTCTTGTCGAATGTGCTTCTCTGACTAAAGAACAGGCAGTCCATGGATGATGAGGATTTGTTCCATGTAGAGATAGTCTTTTCTAGATCCTCAATTTTAGAGGTTAGATTAGACTCACTTTGTGCATTGAGTGTGTTTGTCTGTCTTAAGGTCTCATTCTCAGCCTCAAGCTTGCAGAGAAGATTAGTACTTAGAAGGATTGTTTCAAGCTCTTCTTGTACTTTCTTCTTCTCCTCTTGAAGAAATGAATGATCCTTAGACAAAACTCTGAACCACTTCATATATTGATGTAGATCAGTGGTTATGCCATGCAGTGCAGTTCTTAAGTCATTTATATCTACATCAGGTGAGTTCAAATCAAATACCTCATCGAGACTTACATCATGTATGTTGAGGTTTTGTTTGTCCTTTGTATGTTTGGCTATTAAGCACAGATTGGCCATTTGTGGTTCTTCTTCATCTCCAGAGTCAGCATTTGAGTCATTATCTGAATCACTCCATGATCCTCCAGCTACCAGGCCTTTGTCTCTCTTCTGAGGCCTTTTGTTTCCTTTGAATTCCTTCTTTGCATGTTGTTTCTTCTTTAGTTCTTCTCTTAGAGGTTTGTTGCAGTTGGCAATGAAATGGCCAGGATTCTTGCAGTTGTAGCATAGATCATTTATTTGCTCCTGGCTGCTGTAGTTGCTGACCTTTTTTGGCTTGCTGGTTTTTCCTTGACGCATGAACTTCTCAGTCTTTTTACCAGCATAGCAAGGTCTTCATCATCGTCTTCATCATAATCAGAGTCAATCTCAGTGTTGACCTTTGATACACCTTCATTTGCCTTGAAAGCAACACCCTTATCCTTCCTTCTTCCTTCTAATAAGGTTTCAGCACGTTAGGTTAGCTCTAGTTTGTATGTCAGGAGATTGCCATATAGCTGTTGAACTGTCATCTCATTAAGATTCTTTAACTCTCATATTGCAGTGGTCTTCGCATCCCACCTGCTTGGTAGGGCTCTCATGAACTTTATGGTCAGATCTTTGTTAGGATAGACCTTTCCGTATGCTCGTAGAGAGTTGAGCAGAACGTTGAATCTTTCATAGGTGGCAGTTACGTTTTCTCCTTGGACATGAGCAAACATCTCATACTGCTATGTCAGAAGAGATTGTTTGTTCTCTATAACTTTTTCAGTTCCTTCGTGCATGATCAGCAGTGCTTCCCAAACTTCCTTAGATGTTTTTCTGTTGAAAACGTTTTCAAACAGATCGTCTTCTAAGGATTGGAACAGGATGTTCTTGGCCTTTTTGTCAAGTTGGACAGCTCTCTTCTCGTTGTCTGTCCATTCTTCTTTAACCTTGATTTGCATTCGGTTTGGATCATCAGTGGTTGATGCAAGCTTTTTTGGAATATAGGGCCCATTTTGAACAGTCTCAAATACATCTTCATCTATTAAGTCCATGTATGCTTACATCTTGACTTTCTAATTAGTAAATTTATCCTTGTTGCACATTGGTAGCTTGCTGCCTCCCCCAGTCCTGGATTCGCTTGGTACGAGTGCCATTAGATCTATTAAAGCTTGCAAGCTGTAAAATAGAACCTGCTCTGATACCAATTGTTAGTTCCTAGTTGGCACAATAGTTATCTAGAAGGGGGGTTGAATAGATATTTAAAATTCTTTTTATTTTAAACTTGTTCTTTGAAAATGATTAAAACTTAGCAAAATAAATGTTTGTTTTAATCTTCTTTACCAAGCAATGGAGTTATGAGAGTGGGGCAGTTATGGAAGTTATAACAGATATAACAGTTATGGTATGAATGAAAAAGACACAGTCGTTTTGAGTGGTTCAAAGCACTTAAAGCTCCTAGTCCACTTTTCTACTTTGACAAGTAGGTAATCCACTAAGGATGTCTTTTACAACTTCTGAATCACACAGATTCCTTCTAGACCAGCAGTCTAGGAACTTCTTAGTTCACTCTTGAACTCTTCAAGTCCAGTAGACTTAGATTTCTTACAGTTCACTACGAACTCTTCAAGTCCAGCAGACTTGGTACTCTTCTTCAGTGGGTTGATAATGTTGAGTTCTTGATGGTTGCTACTCAGTTGATGTGTAAGCACTTTTTCTAAAGAACTGAGTAGTTGAGTAAGCTTTGTAATATCTCAGATCGTAGAGTTGAGCTTGAGAGAGATGTTCACGTTGTTTGTTCAATGCTTGCTTAGTTCTCTCTCATCTATCTGATCTGCATATATGTGATCTTGAAAACTATCCGTTAGATTAATCCGTTGAGACATTAAATGCATTTGACTTTTCTGATCTTTGATGGAGACATTTCTGCACATCTTCTGAAACTACATTCTGGCCCACTGACACAGCAGACTGCTTTCTCACCTAACACCTGAAAAGGTGTTTTGCCCCCTTACCTATGGTTCTTCCTTAGCTTCTTCAATATGCTTCTTTTGTTGCATACTAAGGATATTTTCATATTACTTTAGGACTGATGAGTACTGCAACGTCTAGAATCCATTCCTCATATATTGGAATCTGTCTTTACACATAATATAGGGCTCGACGTTTTCTGACATAAGACAGATGCTCTACGATTCAGATCGTAGTGACTTGTCACCTTAGTGCTCGATCTGATGTTATCAGCTGAGAGCACTACAATTTCTCTTAAACCCTTGCACACTACGATCTTCACATGCTCGTGCTGTTACTCTACATTTCCAAGAGCACACTACGATCATTGACTTGTAAACTCCATGTTTCCTTCAGCACACTACAATCGTTGAGATGGCTCGGCAAACGTTGGGACCACTCTACGATTTCCGAAGAGTCCCTTCAAGGTAGGCACACTACGATCTTTGAAGCTCTACGTTTCTGCCTTGTCTTCTGCAATGTTGATCAAATGATACACTACGATTTCCTCGAAGCCTATCTATTACATCTCAAGATCAACCTAACATCTTTGATCTTTCTATCTATACATTTTATTCCAGAATGATACACGTTAAGAACTGTGATCAACCTAACAAATTTGATCTATCACTAAGTCCTCATACATATATATATTACTTGAAGGACTTTACAAATAATCATGAGCATATACATTAAAACATCAAATCATAATATGCATTCTCCCAACAAATTCCATAGGTTTGGGTGTACCCTTTTACCACCAGTCTTGCTTTAAAACTTTTAATTGTACAATCTGCTTTGTGTTTCACAGTATAAACCCACCGACATCTAACTGGTTTCTTCCCTGAAGGACGATCAACAAGTTCCCAAGTTTCATTCTTCTGCAAGGATTTCATCTCCTCATTCATAGCAGCTTTCCACCTTGGGTTAGCTAAGGCTTCATCCACACTGTTAGGAATAGATACAGTAGATAATTGATTTATAAAGTACTTATTTGATTCAGACAAGCGATGGTTAGACACATAATGACTCATGGGATATTTAACTTTACTAGAAAGTTCAGGCTCATATGTGGGTGTGGGGATACCTCTGGTTTGACGCGGTGGTAGTTGTTTTCTTGGTGGTTCAGACACTACAACAGGACCATCCTCAGTAGGCGATTAGTTTGGTGTATCAGTTGCATGTGGTGCGAGAGATTCAGATGGAGGTTGCTCCACAACTTCATTTTCTGGGTCTTCATCACCACTATGGTCCAAATTTATACCACTCTAATCCAATTCACCAACATTCTCATTACCAAGTTCTAATTCACCAGTATTCTCATTACCAAGTTCAAGACGTTCTGTTTCATTCCCATTCATATTGTTACCAAGTTCAGGGCGTTCCGTTTCTATAGAGATCAGAAAATCATAGTCTAGAGCTTGAACTTCTTCCAGGTTCTCCCCTTGAAGTTCAGGCTTAGAGGAAAAATACATCGAGTCTTCATGAAAAAGTACATCCATTGTAACAAACATTCGTTTGCTTGGAGGATGATAGCATTGGTACCCGTTTTGATAAGTAGCATACCCTAAAAAACACATCGTAATGCTCAAGGTGTCAACTTATCGCGCTAACGCTGATGAAGATGTACAAATGCTACACAACCAAAAACACGAGGAAGTAAGTTTGGAATGACTGGAGTCACAATTGCTTCACTAAGAGCCTGGGATGGTGTCCAAAAATTAATAGTGTTGGAAGGTACTCGGTTGATTAAATATATTGCAGAGGTAAGTGCGTGTCCCCAATAGGATAAAGGAATATGTGCTTCTATTAATGAAGCACGGACAACCTCCACCAAGTGACGATTTTTTCGCTCCGCCACCCCATTCTGTTGGGGTGTATCGAAACAAGTAGTTTGATGAATGGTTACATGGGCTTCCCAGTACCGCTTCAATTCAAAACTCAAATATTCACCTCTATTGTCACTGTGAAGAACCTTAACATGTGCATTGTACTTACTACAAACCATTTTATGAAATTTTTAAAATAACAAGTTTACTTCACTTTTGGACTTCATCAAACATACCCAAGTCATCCTGGTAGGGTTAAATGCTTTCTAAGTCACTATACTATATGTCAACTTACAATTAGGTCACTGAACTTTTTTTTCTTACAGTCAATTCACTAAACTCGATTTTTCTAACAAAAAGTTAAAAACCGTTAAACTCGTTTGACTGTTAACTGAAAACGGCTGAGTTGTCAAAAAAAGCCTATCTAGCAGTTAGTATGCGACGTGGCAGTGTTGATGTGGATTTGTAAGAACAAATTTATGAAAAATGGAAAAAAAATATTTTAAAGTATAATATAAATTTAAAAAATTAGCCAAAAAAGGAAATAAAAAAACACAGTTTTTTTAAGAAAATGAAAACCCAATTTTTTTAATAAAAATTAAAAAAACGCAGTTTGTTTTTCTTAAAAAAATAAAAAGGCAGTTTTTAAGAAGAAAAATAAACTGCATTTTTTTATTTTTTAATAAAATATCCTTTTTATTTTTTTAAGAAAAATAAACTGCGTTTTAAAAAAAATAAAATAATTGCTTTATTTTTCTTTAAAAAACTGCTTTTTTTAAAACAAAAATAAAAGAATTTTTTTTAAAAAGCAAAAATAATTGCTTTATTTTTCTTTAAAAAAACTATTTTTTAACAAAAATAAAAGCATTCTTTTAAAAAAAACAAAATAATTGCTTTATTTTTCTTAAGAACATTGTTTTTCAATAAAAATAAACTGCGCATTTTTATTTTATTTTTTAAAAAAAACTGCGCTTTTTTATTTTTTAATAAAATTTGATTTTTTATTTTTTTTAAGAAAAGTAAACTCCCTTTTTTAAACATTTTTATTAAAAAAAAACTGTGTTTTTTTATTAAAAAAATGCATTTTCATTTTCTTAATTAAAAAATTGCATTTTTTTAAAACAAAAAAACTAAATTTTTTTATTAAAAAACTATTTTTTAAGAAAAATAAAGCAATTATTTTTTTTAAATGCTTTTATTTTTGCTAAAAAATAGTTTTTTTAAAGAAAAATAAAGCAATTATTTTTGTTTAAAAAAACAGTTTTTTAAGAAAAATAAATCAATTGTTTTTGTTTTTTTTAAAAAAAACGCAGTTTATTTTTCTTAAAAAAAATAAAAAATAGTTTTTATTAAAAAATTAAAAAATGCAGTTTTTTTTCTTCTTAAAAACTGCTTTTTTTAAAGAAAAATAAATTGCGTTTTTTTATTAAAAAAATATGTTTTCATTTTCTTAAAAAAACTGTGTTTTTTTATTTTCTTTTTTTTGGCTAATTTTTTAAATTTATATTATACTTTAAAATATATTTTTCCCATTTTTTTCCTAGAAATCCACATCATCAGTGCCACGTTGCATACTAACTGCCACATATGCTTTTTTAGACAACTCAGCCGTTTTCCGTTAACAGTCAAATGAGTTTAACGATTTTTTTAATTTTTTGTTAGAAAAATCGAATTTAGTGAGTTGACTATAAGAAAAAAAGTCCAGTGACCCAGTTGTAAGTTGACATATAGTACAGTGACTTAGAAAGCACTTAAACCCATCCTGGTACAATCATCAATAAAAGTAACAAACCAACGCGATCCATCAAAAGTAGCAAATTTAGATGGTCCCCAAACATCAGAATGTTTAATCATAAAAGGAATTGGACTTTTATTCTAAATTAATGGAAACAAAGTACGATGGCTTTTTGAAAGTTCACAAACATCACATTTGAAACTAGAAACATCAAAGTTTGAAAATAAACTAGGAAATAATTTTTTTATGTAACCAAAAGAAGCATGCCCCAGACGTCGATGCCATTACCATATCTCAGATTTCTTTTTTTCCTCCTCCGAACCCCAAATCTTTAAAGCTTGACGCAACTTATCTGAACTTTTAGATATCATGTCTAAGAAATACAGCTTCCCTCGCCTAACACCACAACCAATCGTCTGCCTTGTCCAGATGTCCTTAAATACACAAAATTCAGGCCAAAAAATGACAACACAAAATAAGGCATTGGTTATTTGAGAAACTGACAAAAGATTATAATTCAAAGAGGGAACAACCAAAAAAGAATCTAAATTTAAGGTGTTAGTGAGGGACATGGATCCTTCCCCAATAATCGAAATTGAGATACCATTGGCAGTGGAAATAGAACTTTGTGAGGAAGGTTTAATAGGTGAAACTTGTCTAAAATCAAATGTCATATGATCCGTAGCACCGAAATCAATTATCCATGCACTATTAGAAACAGGTGTAGAAATATTTAAAACCATACCACCATTACCCGCTGTTGCTGCCAATGCCAAGATTTTTTCACCGCTATCATCCTCTGTCTTTGTTTCAACAATTGCAACAGTAGAGGTATTCTTGGAATTCTTTTTTCGAGAATCACGACTATGATCCTACCATTCTGGATATCCCACAAATTCATAGCATCGACTTTTTGTATGACCCATTTGATCATAATGGGTGCATTTGTATGATGATTTGTCGCCACCATTAACATTCTTAGGATGGATGTTCTTCTTTTTGTCTTGCTGGTGTTGAGGAGACCAGTTTGATTAGACCGGTTCCGAGTCACCATGGCTGAAGCTTCAGAATTTTCCAGTTGTCCGTTCATCACCCCGCATCAAACATCTTCGCGGTGAACTAGGGCATAACACTCTTCTAATTTAGGGATAGGATCCTTCATCAAGATTTCGCCGCACACTTGCTCGAAATCACCCTCTAATCCAGCGAGAAAGATATGCACCCTTTGTCACTAAAGCAATTTCTGATAGGATTCAATATCTATCTCATCCACCATGACCACCTTATCACGATAATCCAACTCACTGAAGATTTCAGTCAGTTCTCCATAATGTATAGAGAGTGGTCTGCCATTTTGTTTGGCAGAGAAAGCCCTCTAGTTCAAGGTAAAAACATGTAATTCATCCGCTCCATCATAAAAGGCTTTAGACAGAGCTTTCCAAATATCTCGTGCGGTAGGTAAGCGAATGTATCGCTTCATAATCTCCGGGGACATAGACATTAGCAACCATCTTTTGACCTTTGAATACCACTTTTCATAGCCTTTATCTTTCTCCTTAGGTGACGGCGATGTGCCACGAATGAAGGAGAGTTTCTTCTTCTCAGTACTTTGCATCTCTAACATTTGAGACCACATATCATAGTTGTGACGCCCCCAAAACAGGTATACATCACCCATCTTGGGTCGCCAAATACATGGTACATAAATCAAATACAAACTTAATTATACAACTTTCGGGTAATATACGACAAAACATAGCTGAGAGTTTAAACACGAATATTGCCTTCTAGACAATATCCACACTCAATGGAGTCCTCATTACAATTATTATCACACTATTTTATAAAAATAGTGAGGACTACTATAGCCACCATCTCGGACTATCACTCCATTCCCCAACTCATCCCAGCTATATTCTCATTTCCTGAAGAGAACAATGAATGAAAAGGGTGAGCTCAACTTGCCCGGTAAGATATATTATGACTAAGATAATGCATAATAAATTATCCTTAGCCTTCAACAGTATAACAACTGATAGAATACAATAGATGTGACGTCCCCAAAACAAGTATACATCACCCATCTTGAGTCGCCAAATACATGGTACATAAATCAAATACAAACTTAATTATACAATTGTCGTGTACAATACGACAAAACATAGTTGAGAGTTTAAACAAGAATATTTCCTTCTAGACAATATACACTCTCAATGGAGTCCTCATTATAATTATTATCACATTATTTCACAGAATAGTGAGGACTACTAAAACCACTTATCCTGGACCATCACTCCATTTCCTGACTCATCCCAGCTATATTCTCATTTCCTGAAGAGAACAATGAAAGAAAATGGGGAGCTCAACTAACCCAGTAAGAAATATTATGACTAAGATAATGCAGAATAAATTATCCTTAGCCTTTAACAGTTTAACAACTGATAGAATATAATAGACAACAAGTTTTAGATCAACAACTGCAGCGGAACAAGCAATCCATTAGAAGAGTCAAGTAGAGTATAAAATCTACTATGTTCTATGATTTAAAAAGTTTTTCATCAACTTTATCGCTGAGACTTAGCTTAATAAATAAAATTAAATCATCCCTTCACCACGACCAAGGATATTCATGTAATCATCAATGGTCATGATTATACCGAATAATCCCTGGTCATAATCATACCAACAATTGTCCATCAATGAACTACAGGCCAATGAGGACTTTCACCACATCATTCGTCACATTACGGTCATGATTATACCGAATAATCTCTGGTCATAATCATACCAAGTCCATCTATGCACGTAAGCCAAAGATGACTTTCATCACAATATAAGCATGAGGATGATGACAATGACATAATAATTCAATAAAACAAGTTCAAAGATAAATTTTAAAGATTTATAATTTAATTTATCCATAAATCAATAACGTCCAAATTTTCAACATGATACTACTTTGGAGAGTAAAATTCAAGAATGCTCAGATGAATATTTCTCTGAAAACATACTGGATGAAGCGCAAATATCAAGGATATTCCACTAATTTCATGGAGTATAGAAGCTAAAACTTTAACCAACTTATTATAATAGAATATATGAAACTGTAATTGGATTTTTGCCCGCCATGCGGTAATCCACGTAGACAGATCATTTCCACAATTTAATAAGGAATGAATACGAAGGATCATTCACCATGCATGCGGTAATCCATATAGACATGTTATTCCAACAGAATAATAAAGAATGGAATAACAGAAGAATTCACTAGGCATGCGATAGACCGCACAGACAAGTTATTCCAACAGAATAATAAAGAATGGAAAAACAGAAGAATTCACCAGGCATGCGATAGACCGCACAGACAGGTTATTCCAACAGAATAATAAAGAATGGAATAACAACCCTTACAAATATTGAAAGAAATAACTCTCTTCATGAATATGAAATAAATAATACCCCTTACCTTAGAAGAAAACTGGATACTGGAATAGTGAGGTAGCAGACTTCTCTTCTTCTTTCTCTCTATAATTTCTCTCTATAATAATTTCTCTATAGCTTTAGTGAATTGGTGAGAAATAATGAAGGAATAAACTTCTATTTATAGGAAAATATAGTTTCAATAATTGCACATTTTGGGGCTCAAAATATTACAGTATAATACCTTCCTCTTTTTCCTCATTTTTAATTTAGTCCTGCAAGTATTATCAAACTTGCACCACCTCCCCTAATAGTAAATCATGTGAATCAATAGTACACACATGTGAACACATAGTTATAAGCATGTGAATTAATAGAAATTAATTGTTCATTTATCCGGTGAATTACTCGATTGATCAATATAACTTCCAAACATCAATTATCATTGAAATAAATGTCAATTTCCACTAACACTAATAATTCCAACATAATGGAACTATCAATTTCATCTTTAATCAACATGAACTTATTCATCATTAATATTATAATTCACAATATTTAACAACCAGGTCGTTCCTAGGAAAGAGGGTGTTTTCCGATAAGAATTTCTCCCTATTGGCGCGCAATTAGATTATCTAACCTCTCCTTGACAGAACTTCTAGACATTTTCAATATTGCAAATAATAATATGAATAACTTTGTCGTCTCAATTATTAATTTAATAATATAACATATTATACATATGATATTGTGATAATAATTGAATCAATAATATAAGAGATATGATGCAGCAATTACTGTAGCAATATTTGAGTATAACTGAGTGACTTCTTACGTAAACATCAATAATCAATACCGTGTGCTACTATGCAACCACGCGTATTACTGTTGTGAGACCCCGAATTTTATGAAATAAAAGTATTCAATTTTTCTATTTTGGTAAATAGTTAAATTGATAAAAGTTTAAAGTTAAGGGTAATATGTGAAATTTTTTTTGCAAAGTACGCAAGTTGTTATATAATATTCACTGTGTCGGGGAATATTTGATTAGTCAGGAAATATTCTTTTTGTTGGAGAATATTCGTACGACGGTACAATCATTAGTGGACCCTACAACGGAATTATTGTCGGATTGAGAAAACAACAAAAATATTTTATGAAAATAACTGCAGAAGTTTTACCGTTAATACTATTGAACTACTCAGTAGTAAAAGTACACTAATACGCGTGGTTGCATAGTAGCACACGGTATTGATTATTGATGCTTATGTGATAAGTCACTCAGTTTTGTTTTATTGGTATTATTAATGTAATAAAACAGAAAAACTTTTTATATAAAACAGAATACTTTTATAAAGTTATTATATAAATAGAATATATTATATTTTATTATGCATAATATTTGCATAGTGCCTGCATAGTGTTTGCATAGTAAAATCTTTTATAAATTTATTCTATAAATAGAATATATTATATTTTATTATGCATAGTATTTGCATAGTGCCTGCATAGTGTTTGTATAGTAAAATCTTTTATAAAGTTATTCGTTTTATTATATTATAAATAGAATATATTATATTTTATTTAAAAGATTTTGCTTTAAATATGGACCGTCAGATTAAAGTAAATCAATCTGGACCGTTTATGAATTAGTTACTATGCAGTCCATTTTTCTATAAATAGAAGCTCATTCCTTCATTGTTTATTATGAATTCACTGAAATTCTAGAGAGAGAAACTATAGAGAGAGTTCTTCTTCTATAATCTTGAGCATATTTCTTTAGAGTTTAAGAAAACTTTGAGCGTAGTGCAAGTTTTATTAAAGTATATTCCCGCCCTAGCAGTCGGAATACTTTTCTTTTTAAGGTAGGGGATATAATTGTCGTACTCGTAAAGGATATTATTATTATTATTTATTATTCTGTTGGAATAACCTGTATACGCAGAGTACCCTATACTTGGTGAAATTCTTCTGTTATTCCATTCCTTATTATTATGTTGGATTAACCTGTTTATGCGAAATACCGCATACATGGTGAAATTCTTCTAATATTCCGTTCTTTATTATCCTATCGGAAAATCCTGTCTGTGCGTTTATGCCAGACTTGGTTCCATTATTTATTATTTTGTCAGAATACCCTGTATGTGCATTTATGCCGGACCTGGTTCCATTATTTATTATTCTGTCGGAATATCCTGTATGTGCGTTTACGCCGGACCTGGTTCCATTATTTATTATTCTGTTGGGAATAACCTGTTGGTGCAGTCTATCGTACGCATGGTGAATCCTTCTGTTATTCCATTCTTTATTATTCTGTTGGAATAACCTGTCTATGTGGATTACCACATGCATGGTGAATGATCCTTCGTATTCATACGAATGGTATTTTCATTAAAAAAGGGTTTTTGTCAGGGGCAGATTCGTAATTTTTCTGACCCTCAAAACTTTTGGAAAAATTTGAAATGATAATTTGATGAGTTTTCTAGATTGTGTCCAAAAATGGCAATTTTTGGATGTATAGATTAAGAGTTATAAATTTTATGGGAAAAGACTATTTTAAAAGTAAACCCTTATAACTCCTTGTGGTTAACTCTAAAATTGGTGAAATTTTTATTGGAAGTACATGTATATAACAGGAGTATACCTTGTAAATTTCGGAATTTTTGGACAAAAAGTACAATTTATGATAAATGTCTAAATATTCGGCAGTTTTAGCCATATAAAAAATAGTAAATGAATTTTAAAAATTCTGAGAAAAATATATGTTCAAGATGGGACTATATTCTGCTAAATCCCAGAAAAAAAAAATTTTTGGGACTGATTTGGTATTTTTCATAAAAATGAACTAGTTATGAATAAATGAATTAAATATGTTATGTGAAGTAATAAAATTGAAAAATAGGATTTTATGGCTTGAGAATCCTATATAGGGTATATGCAGATTTTGATGAGGGATTTGATCATTGATTATGAAATCTTATGAGTATGACATTTTTGAATGATTAAATGCATTATTTGAAAAAGTGTAAACAATTAAATGTAATTGTTTATAAGTTTAAGAAGTGATTAAAATATTGTTATAGTATTAACAGTATTAGATTATGATTTTATTAAGTAATTGATAATGTCTGGATAAATTTAAAGTCTTTAATGTTTATCCTTGATTTAGTTTGATTAATGCTTATAATATTGTCATCATCCTCATATTTATATTATGTTGAAAGTCATCTGTGGCATGTTGTGCATACATGGACTTGGTATGATTATGATCAGGGATTATTCGGTATAATCATGACCGTAATGTTGCAAATGATGTGGAAGAAGTCCTCATTGGCCCGTAGTGCATTGATGGACAATTTTTGGTATGATTATGGCTATGGATTCTTTTCGGCCAAGGGTGCAAAGATGAATTGTATTATAGCATGATCAGGACCATTGATAAAAACACGATTATCTTTGGCCCGTAATGCATGGATAATTTGTGGTTGTGACACTAATGAAAAAGTCCTCATTGGCCCATAGTGCATTGATGGACAGTTTTTGGTATGATTATGGCTATGGATTCTCTTCGGCCAAGGGTGCAAAGATGAATTGTTTTATGGCATGATCATAACCGTTGATGAAAAAATGATTATCTTTAGCTCGTAGTGCATGGATAATTTGTGGTCGTGATACTAAAGAATATCATTGTCCTGTAGTGCAGGGATGATTCGACGATGTAGATTAATTATTGAACTGAGTCTCAGCGATGAAATATAAATTCATGGATGTGATATTAACGAATATCCTTGGCCGTAGTGCAGGGGTGATTCGATGATGTGGATTATTTATTAAGCTGAGTCTCTGCGATAAAATATTTATTATACACTTTTAATTCGTAGAAGATAGTAGATATCATGCTCTACTTGACTCTTATAAAATACAGTTGTATGTCTTTGGCATGTAGTGCAAAGATGAATTGTTAATGAATATCTTTGGCCGTATTGCAAAGATGAATTTATTAGTATGATTATGAGCAGGAATTCTGATTTGGTATAACCATGATTTTTGATGTTTCAGGTGAAGATAGGTGATGAGAATCATCTTCGTCCTAGTTGCGAAGAAGAAAATAGTACCAAAATTATGATTATGAGTTATTCATATGATTGTGGACAGGAACTGTTGATTTATTTTACGTGGATAAAACATTATTGGTGGACTTTTAACATAGAGAAGATAATACACCTTATGGTCTATTTGACTCTTCTAATGGATTGCTCGTTCCGCTGCAACTATGGTTGAAAAGTTTTATCATCTACCATATGTTCCAAATCTCTGATTTATTATTGATGAAATCTATTGATAATTTAATTATCTTTAGTCGTGATATTCTTTACTTGGCTAGTTGTGCTCACCCTTTCTGCTTCACAATTCTTTTCAGGTAATAAGAGTGTTGCCGTAAGAGTGTTGCCGGGTCGAGCGGGGATAACAGGGGAATAGAATAGTTGTCTCTAGCTGTGAAGGTTCTCCCTAAACAGTATAGAAACGTGTGTTGTATCCTATACAACATTTAGTAGTTATATTTGGTGAATCAAATAGCGTGAAGTGAACCTAACTTTGGAAGGGTGTTTTGCCACTATCATACACTATGTCTAATGACATACAACCTCGTGTTATCATAAGACAGGGTTGTGCGAATCCACTTGCTGAGTATATCTACGGGCACTACCTGTATGATCTTGGAGTTGATTTAAAATATAATATTCACTTGGAAACAGTGGAGATAGTTATATGTCAAGAGAAGACTCACCATTGGAAAGAAGATGATAGTAATCTTCTCATTTTTTTTGGGTCTATTGGGTCAACCAAGGATAATTTTATGGCCATATGATGTCTATTATAACCTAGACGCATGGCCTCCCATGTACGAATGTTTTCTTGAGCACTTCTCAAAGATTTTAATTTCTAAAACAGTTTTTGACTATACTTTTATGTAAAGTACCATTGTAAGGTTGTGGTCGAGGCACCATGAGAGTTACATACATTTGTATTAAAACTCACAGTTAACTGTGGTCGTATTCTATACGACAGTTCAACAGTTGTATAAATGAAGTTGTATTTTAATTTTGTACCATGTATCTGGCGACTCAGAATGGGTGATGTATACCTAATTTTGGGGACGTCACAACTGTACTTTTACTACCGGGTAGTTCAACAGTTTTAACGGTAACACTTTCACCACTATTTTTATAAAAAGATAATTATGTCGTTTTCTTACTACGACAATACTTCCGTTGTGGGGTCCACCAATTATTGTGTCATCGTACGGATATTCCCCGACAAAAAGATTATTCCCCGACCAAACGAATATTGTAAGACCCTAGATTTTATGAATAAATATTTAATTTTCTCAAAATAAATTTTTTAATATTATGGTGTGGATTTGATATAATGTTATAGTTGTGGATAGTATTTATAAATTTTGTAAAGTAAGCAAGTGGTTATATAATATTCAATTGGTCGGGGAATATTCGTTTTAACAAAGAATATTGTATGACGACATAATCATTGGTGGACCCCACAACGGAAGTATTGTCGTAGTTAGAAAACGACAAAATTATCATTCTATAAAAATAATGGCGGAGGTGTTACCGCTAAAACTGTTGAACTACCATGTAGTAAAAGTACAGTAATACGCGTGGTTGCATAGTAGTACACAGTATTGATTATTGATGCTTACGTGAAAAGTCACTCAGTTATACTCAATTATTTCTACAGTAATTGATGCATCATATCTCTCATATTATTGATTCAATTATTGTTACAGTATCATCTGCATAATATGGTATATTATTAAATCAATAATTGAGACGGTAAATTTATTCATATTATTATTTGCAATATTGACAATGTCTAGAAGTTCTGTCAAGGAGAGATTTGGTCAACTAATTGCGTGCCAATAAGGAGAAATCCTTATCAGAAAGCCCCCTCTTTCCTGGGAACAACCTGATTGTTAAATATTATGAATTATAATACGAATGATGAATAAGTTCGTGTTGATTAAAGATGAATTTTATAGTTCCATTGTGTTGGAATTATTTGTGTTAGTGGAAAGCGACATTTATTTCGATAATAATTGATGTCTGGAGGTTATATTGTTCAATCGGGTATTTGGGGCACTTTTCATGCCGGAGTACTATTCACGAGTTACTATTCAAGAGTTACTATTTATGAGTTACTATTCTCGAGTTATTATTCACGAGTTACTATTCACGAGTTACTATTCATAGGTTACTATTCATGAGTTACTATTCATGGGTACTATTCACCCGTAAGATATATTTCTTTTCGGTCCAAATAATTTTTGGGTACAATATTATTCCATGAGGAGATGTTCTAATTTTCTAGACCGTTGGTTGAAGATATAATAGTAAATCAATATTGACCACTGGTGGAAAGTTATAATAGTAAATCAATATGGACCGCTGGTGGAAAGTTATAATAATAATCAATATGGACCGCTGGTTTAAAGTTTTAATAGTAAACCAATATGGACCGTCCGTTTAAAAGTAAATCAATCTGGACTGTTCGTGAATTAGTTACTATTCAGTCCATTCTCCTATAAATAGAAGTTCATTCCTTCATTATTTCTTACAAATTCACTGAAACTCTAGAGAGAAAAACTATAGAGAGAAAGAAGAAAAGTATTCTGCTACTTCACTACTCAAGTATTCAGTTTTTCTAAGGTAGGGGATATTATTTGTTGTATTCGTAAGGGGTATTATTTCTTTCGTATTCATGAAGAGAACTTCTGTTATTCCATTCTTTATTATTCTGTTGGAATAACCTGTATACGCGGTCTACCCTATACTTGGTGAAATTCTTCTGTTATTCTATTCTTTGTTATTATGTTGGAATAACCTGTCTGTGCAGTCTATCGCATGCCTGGTGAATTCTGTTGTTATTCCATTCTTATTATTCTGTTGGAATAACCTATTTATGCGAAGTACCTCATACATGGTGAAATTCTTCTAATATTCTGTTCTTTATTATTCTATCAGAATATCCTGTCTGTGCGTTTACGCCCGACCTGGTTCCATTATTTATTATTCTGTCAAAATATCATATATGTGCATTTATGCCGGATCTGGTTCCATTATTTATTATTCTGTTGGAAATAACCTGTATGTGCAGTCTATCACACGCATGGTGAATCCTTCTGTTATTCCATTCTTTATTATTCTATTGTAATAACCTGTCTATGTGAATTACCACATGCATGGTGAATGATACTTCATATTCATTCCTTATTAAATTGTGGAAATGATCTGTCTACGTGAATTACAGCTTGGCGGGTGAAAATCCATTGCAGTTTCATATATTCTAATATACTCAGTTGGTTAAAGCTTTGACTTCTATACTCTATGAAATTAGTGGAATATCCTTGATATTTGCGCTTCATCCAGTATCTTTTCATGGAAATATTCTTCTGAGCATTCTTGAATTTTACTCCACAAAGTAGTATCATGTTGACAATTTGGACGTTATTAATTTCAGGATAAATTAACTTATAAATATTAAAAATTTATTCGTGAACTTATTTTATTGAATTGTCATCATCCTCATGTTTATAATATGTTGAAAGTCATCTTTGGCTTACGTGCATAGATGGACTTGGTATGATTATGACCAGGGATTATTCGGTATAATCATGACCGTAATATAACGAATGATGTGGTAAAAGTCCTCATTTTCCTTTAGTTCATTGGTGGACAGTTGTTGGTATGATTATAACCAAGGATTATTCGGTATAGTCATGACCATTGATGATTACATGAATATCCTTGGTCGTGGAGCAGGGATGATTCGATTTTATTTATTAAGTTAAGTCTCAGCGATAAAGTTGATGAGAAACTTTTTAAATCATAGAAGATAGCAGATTTTATACCTTACTTGACTCTTCTAATGGATTGCTTGATCCGCTGCAGTTAAACTTGTTGTCTATTATATTCTATCAGTTTAACATTATTGAAGGCTAATGATAATTTATTCTGCATTATCTTAGTCATAATATTTCTTACTGGGCTAGTTGAGCTCACTCTTTCTTTCACTGTCTTCTTCAGGAAATGAGAATGCAGCTGCGACTAGTCAGGGAACAGAGTGATGGTCCTAGATGGTGCATTAGTAGTCCTCACTATTCTATGAAATAGTGTGATAATAAATGTAATGAGGACTCAATTGAGTGTGGATATTGTCTAGATGATAATATTTGTATTAAAACTCACAGCCTATGTTTTGTCGTATTTTACACGACTGTTGTATAATTAAATTGCATTTATTTTCAGTACCTTGTATCTAGCGACTCGAGATGGGTGATGTATACCTGTTTTGGGGGCGTCACAGTTGGTATCAAAGCGTAGGGATATAATCCCTGGCTGAGATGTGAGACAAGAACTAGGAGGGGAGAGACGGGAAATTTCGTCGCTAGTATGACCTACCTAAGTTTATTTGGTATTTAATTGGTCGGTCAGAGTTTATGGATAATATGTGACATGTTAATTAACCCTTGTTTTGTGGCAGTATTTGAAAATGGCATCCGAAAATGTTGGGATAAGCAATGAAGCACATGAGACAGTTGAGTCACCAACAATCAATATTCAGGATAATGTGCAACAAGAAGACAATAATCCTCAGGTAAACAATAACACCGATGAAATGATGAATGATGGGATGTTCAGAGGCTTTATGCAATTCATGCAACATCAGGCGAGAGAGACCCATGTTCATAATGCATATGGAAACGATGGCAACCCACGGTCAGTCACCGCTAAGCAGTTCAAGGAGCTGGGACCACCGGAGTTTTTGGGAAAGCCAGAACCACTTAAGGCGGAGACATGGTTAATGCAGATCACCAAGATATTTCATGTCTTGGGATGCTCCGAGGAACAAAAGGTTCCCTTTTCCACCTTTATGTTGCGTGAAGAAGCAGATTATTAGTGGAAATCTGTAAAACGTACCCAGCCTGACGCACTCAAGATGCCTTGGGAGAAGTTCCAAGATCTGTTCAACAACAAGTACTTTCCCGAAAGTATTCATCAAATGAAGGAGGTGGAGTTTATCAAGTTAGAACAAAACAATATTGACCGTGTTGCAGTACGAGGCTAAGTTTGCCGAGTTATCCCGATTTTCATCACATTTGGTCGATAATGAGGAGCGAATGACGCGAATGTTTCTAAGAGGTTTGAAACCCGATATACGTCAATACCTCATTTCTCACAAACTTTTTTTATATTCAAATGTTGTGAATAAGGCTCAGTTATTGGAACGCGATAATGATTCAGCACGACCAAAAGGTAACGACCAACAACACGATAACAATCGTACCGGTGGCAACGGCCATCGGAACAATGATAACCATCATGGGGGAAATTATCACGCCAAGAATGGTAACCACTTCGGTGGTAATTATAGCCAAGATAATAGAAGTGGAAATTTCAAGAAAAGAAGGTTCAATAATGATGGAAAGACAACAGCACCAGTACCTGTTAAGGAAGGAGAACGACCGTCGGTCGTATGCTTCAAATGCGAAGGGGAGGGACATATCAGTTCAAACTGCGTGATGCAGTTTAAAGCATGTTATAATTATGGAAAAGAAGGTCACCTAGCTTGATTGTGTCGTGCACCAAAGTCAAAGTCCAGCTGGGATGGTGATGCCAAAGGATATCCCAGGCAAGCCAAAGTCGGTAGTTTAAGAGAGCATTTTTTTACGAGGAACCTGAATAAAATTATCACGGGTAAGTTAATCATAAACTCTTGCGAAGTTTATTACTTATTTGATATCGGTTCTACCCATTCTTTTATCTCTCTTGCTTACGCTCAATGTTTAAATTTGACCCTAGAGAAGTTAGACTTTAACTTATTGGTTGAAACTTCATTAGTAGAAACCTTCGTTACCTCCACTGTTTATAAATCTTGTTGATTCAAATCGACACTTTCACGTTACCTGTCGATCTTATCTCTTTAAAAATACTTGCCTTTGATGTGAGTTTAGGAATCGATTGGTTAACTACTCATCAAGCTTTTTATAAGGTTGTTAGCTTTCATATTCCTAACCAACCTATGATGCAATTTCAAGCAACCAAACCACTAAAGTCAATCATTGTCATATCAAGCCATAAGTAAAGATTCCTGGTCCTTTCATTGTGGACTTCCTTGTGTGGAATGCACCGAAGCCAGGCTTTCTGTAGGCAACATCGTGAATGACGATGACAAGTTGATAGGTATCAATGTGACGTGCTATCCAAGTCTTAGATGAGAGTCACAGTTTTGAATGATATTTTTATTGTTAATAAATTTCCTGACGTATTCTTTAAGACTTCTTAGCCTACCCTAGGGCGTGAAATCGAATTTTATATTGACCACAGTACAAAACCCATTTATAAAACCCTCAAATATTTTCTTCACCCAAAACGAACGTGTAATGTGCCAAAGATGTTGGCTCGAGCTGTTGAAGATTACGATCGTACCATTCAATATCATCGTGGAAAAGCGAACGTGATAGCTGACGTGTTGAGTAGAAGATCGTATGCGTTTACGAGTGTGATGTTGTTAACATAAAGACCCATTTCGTATAACTTACAATTGATGAAGATAGAGTTAAAGACTCTAGGGACCCACGTGAGGATAACGAATATACTAGTAGAATCGAATTTAATTGATAAAGTTAAAGCCGATCAAGCTACAAACCTGGAGCTAATGAATGTGAAGAAGAAGGTTCAAGAGGGCGTTATTCTAGAAGTAAGAATCGATGAAGAGAGGGAATCTCAACCCTCAATTTTATTGGCCCATTTTAAATCCTTGATTGAGTAGGAACTGTGTCGTATAGACTCATTTTACCGCCAAGTATGTTGTGTGTTCATAACATTTTTCACGTATCGATGTTACGTAAATATGTGGACGACCCGAACCACATTATTGAATTAAAACTAGACGAGATAGCAGAAGATTTAACGTATGAAGAGATACGTGTTAAAATCTTTGATAATAAGGATTATATTCGACACACAAAAGTTATACCTCAAGAGTTAGAATCTGAAATGAAGTCAAGATACCCTCACCACTTCAGCATACCAGGTACGTACGTAAATTTCGAGGGCGAAATTCCGTAAGGAGGGTAGATTGTGAGACTCCAGATTTTATGAATAAATATTTAATTTTCTCGAAATAAATTTTTTATTATTATGGTGTGGATTTGATATAATGTTATAGTTGTGGATAGTATTTATAAATTTTGCAAAGTAAGCAAGTGGTTATATAATATTCGATTGGTCGGGGAATATTCGTTTTAACAGGGAATATTGTACGACGACACAATCATTGGTGGACCCCACAACAGAAGTATTGTCGTAGTTAGAAAACGACAAAATTATCTTTCTATAAAAATAACAGCGGAGGTGTTACCGTTAAAACTGTTGAACTACCCGGTAGTAAAAGTACATTAATACGCGTGGTTGCATAGTAGCACACGGTATTGATTATTGATGCTTACGTGAGAAGTCACTCAGTTATACTCAATTATTTCTACAGTAATTGCTGCATCATATCTCTCATATTACTGATTCAATTATTGTTTCAGTATCATCTGCATAATATGATATATTATTAAATCAATAATTGAGACGGCAAAGTTATTCATATTATTATTTGCGATATTGACAATGTCTAGAAGTTCTGTCAAGTAGAGGTTTCGTCACCTAATTATGCGCCAATAAAGAGAAATCCTTATCGAAAAGCCCCCTCTTTCCTGGGGAACGACCTGGTTGTTAAATATTGTGAATTATAATACGAATGATGAATAAGTTCATGTTGATTAAAGATGAATTTTATAGTTCCATTGTGTTAGAATTATTTGTGTTAGTGGAAATCGACATTTGTTTCGATAATAATTGATGTCTGGAGGTTATATTGTTCAATCGGGTATTCGGGACAATTTTCATTGCGGAGTACTATTTACGAGTTACTATTTATGAGTTACTATTCATGAGTTATTATTCACGAGTTACTATTCACGAGTTACTATTCACAAGTAACTATTCACGAGTTACTATTCACGGGGTACTATTCACCTGTAAGATCGTAAGATATATTTCTTTTCGGTTCAAATAATTTTTGGGTACAATATTATTCCATGAGGAGATGTGCTAATTTTTTAGAATGTTAGTTGAAGATATAATAGTAAATCAATATGGACCGCTAGTGGAAAGTTATAATAGTAAATCAATATGGACAGCTAGTTTAAAGTTTTAATAGCAAACCAATATGGACCGTCCGTTTAAAAGTAAATCAATCTGGACCATTCATGAATTAGTTACTATTCAGTCCATTCTCCTATAAATAGAAGCACATTCCTTCATTATTTCTTACGAATTCACTGAAACTCTAGAGAGAGAAACTATAGAGAGAAAGAAGAAAAGTATTCTGCTACTTCACTACTCCAGTATTCAGTTTTTCTAAGGTAGGGAATATTATTTGTTGTACTCGTAAGGGGTATTATTTCTTTCGTATTCATGAAGAGAACTTCTGTTATTCCATTTTTTATTATTCTGTTGGAATAACCTGTATACGCGGTCTACCCTATACTTGGTGAAATTCTTATGTTATTCCATTCTTTGTTATTATGTTGGAATAACCTATCTGTGTGGTCTATCGCATTCCTGGTGAATTCTGTTGTTATTCCATTCTTATTATTATGTTGGAATAACCTGATTATGCGAAGTACCGCATACATGGTAAAATTCCTATAAAATTTCATTCTTTATTATTCTGTCAGAATATCCTGTTTGTGGTTTTACGCCGGACCTGGTTCCATTATTTATTATTCTGTTGGAATATCCTGTCTGTGCATTTATGTCGGACCTGGTTCCATTATTTATTATTCTATTGGGAATAACCTATATGTGCATTCTATCGCACGCATGGTGAATCCTTCTGTTATTCCATTCTTTATTATTCTGTTGGAATAACCTGCCTAAGTGGAGTACCACATGCATGATGAATGATCCTTCGTATTCATTCCTTATTAAATTGTGGAAATGATCTGTCTACGTGGATTACGGCATGGCGGGTAAATTTATTCATATTATTATTTGCAATATTGACAATGTCTAGAAGTTCTGTCAAGGAGAGATTTGGTCAACTAATTGCGTGCCAATAAGGAGAAATCCTTATCAGAAAGCCCCCTCTTTCCTGGGAACGACCTGATGGTTAAATATTATGAATTATAATACGATTGATGAATAAGTTCATGTTGATTAAAGATGAATTTTATAGTCCCATCGTGTTGGAATTATTTGTGTTAGTGGAAATCGACATTTATTTCGATAATAATTGATGTCTGGAGGTTATATTGTTCAATCGGGTATTTGGGGCACTTTTCATGCCGGAGTACTATTCACGAGTTACTATTCATGAGTTACTATTTATGAGTTACTATTCACGAGTTATTATTCACGAGTTACTATTCACGAGTTACTATTCATAGGTTACTATTCATGAGTTACTATTCATGGGTACTATTCACCCGTAAGATATACTCCCTCCGTCCCAGGATAAAAGTCCTGGTGGACTTTTCACGCATATTAAGAAGATGAATAAAATGACAAAATTGTCCATATTAATGTCATTAAATATGGAGAGAGAATTAGAATAAGAAAAGTATGAGATATTTAATGTTACGGGTATAATAGGAAAAAATGTATAAAAGTTTGGTTATTAAAAGAAAGTAGACATTTAACATGGGACAACCCAAAATAGTAATAAGGACTTTTATCCTAGGACGGAGGGAGTATTTCTTTTTGGTCCAAATAATTTTTGGGTACAATATTATTCCATGAGGAGATGTTCTAATTTTTTAGACCGTTGGTTGAAGATATAATAGTAAATCAATATGGACCGCTGGTGGAAAGTTATAATAGTAAATCAATATGGACCGCTGGTGGAAAGTTATAATAGTAAATCAATATGGACCGCTGGTTTAAAGTTTTAATAGTAAACCAATATGGACCGTTCGTTTAAAAGTAAATCAATCTGGACTGTTCGTGAATTAGTTACTATTCAGTCCATTCTCCTATAAATAGAAGTTCATTCCTTCATTATTTCTTACAAATTCACTGAAACTCTAAAGAGAAAAACTATAGAGAGAAAGAAGAAAAGTATTCTGCTACTTCACTACTCCAGTATTCAGTTTTTCTAAGATAGGGGATATTATTTGTTGTAGTCGTAAGGGGTATTATTTCTTTCGTATTCATAAAGAGAACTTCTGTTATTCCATTCTTTATTATTCTGTTGGAATAACCTGTATACGCGGTCTACCCTATACTTGGTGAAATTCTTCTGTTATTCCATTCTTTGTTATTATGTTGGAATAACCTGTCTGTGCAGTCTATCGCATGCCTGGTGAATTCTGTTGTTATTCCATTCTTATTATTCTGTTGGAATAACCTATTTATGCGAAGTACCTTATACATGGTGAAATTCTTCTAATATTCCGTTCTTTATTATTCTATCAGAATATCCTGTCTGTGCGTTTACGCCCGACCTAGTTCCATTATTTATTATTCTGTCGAAATATCATATATGTGCATTTATGCCGGACCTGGTTCCATTATTTATTATTCTGTTGGGAATAACCTGTATGTGCAGTCTATCACACGCATGGTGAATTCTTCTGTTATTCCATTCTTTATTATTCTATTGTAATAACTTGTCTATGTGAATTACCACATGCATGGTGAATGATACTTCATATTCATTCCTTATTAAATTGTGAAAATAATCTGTCTACGTGAATTACCGCTTGGCGGGTGAAAATCCATTGCAGTTTCATATATTCTAATATACTCAGTTGGTTAAAGCTTTGACTTCTATACTCCATGAAATTAGTGGAATATCCTTGATATTTGCGCTTCATCCAATATCTTTTCATGGAAATATTCTTCTGAGCATTCTTGAATTTTACTCCACAAAGTAGTATCATGTTGACAATTTGGACGTTATTAATTTCAGGATAAATTAACTTATAAATATTTAAAATTTATTTGTGAACTTATTTTATTGAATTGTCATCATCCTCATGTTTATAATATGTTGAAAGTCATCTTTGGCTTACGTGCATAGATGGACTTGGTATGATTATGACCAGGGATTATTCGGTATAATCATGACCGTAATATGACGAATGATGTGGTAAAAGTCCTCATTTTCATTTAGTTCATTGGTGGACAGTTGTTGGTATGATTATGACCAAGGATTATTCGGTATAGTCATGACCATTGATGATTACATGAATATCCTTGGTCGTGGAGCAGGGATGATTTGATTTTATTTATTAAGTTGAGTCTCAGCGATAAAGTTGATGAGAAACTTTTTAAATCATAGAAGATAGTAGATTTTATACCTTACTCGACTCTTCTAATGGATTGCTTGATCCGCTGCAGTTAAACTTGTTGTCTATTATATTCTATCAGTTTAACATTGTTGAAGGCTAATGATAATTTATTCTGCATTATCTTAGTCATAATATTTCTTACTGGGCTAGTTGAGCTCACTCTTTCTTTCATTGTCTTCTTCAGGAAATGAGAATGCAGCTGCGACTAGTCGGGGAACAGAGTGATGGTCCTAGATGGTGCATTAGTAGTCCTCACTATTCTGTGAAATAGTGTGATAATAAATGTAATGAGGACTCAATTGAGTGTGGATATTGTCTAGATGATAATATTTGTATTAAAACTCACAGCCTATGTTTTGTCGTATTTTACACGACTGTTGTATAATTAAATTGTATTTGTTTTCTGTACCTTGTATCTAGCGACTCGAGATGGGTGATGTATACCTGTTTTGGGGGCGTCACAGTTGGTATCAAAGCATAGGGATATAATCCCTGGCTGAGATGTGAGACAAGAACTAGGAGGGGAGAGACGGGAAATTTCGTCGCTAGTATGACCTACCTAAGTTTATTTGGTATTTAATTGGTCGGTCAGAGTATATGGATAATATGTGACATGTTAATTAACCCTTGTTTTGTGGCAGTATTTGAAAATGGCATCCGAAAATGTTGGGATAAGCAATGAAGCACATGAGACAGTTGAGTCACCAACAATCAATATTCAGGATAATGTGCAATAAGAAGACAATAATCCTCAGGTAAACAATAACACCGATGAAATGATGAATGATGGGATGTTCAGAGGCTTTATGCAATTCATGCAACATCAGGCGAGAGAGACCCATGTTCATAATGCATATGGAAACGATGGCAACCCACGGTCAGTCACCGCTAAGCAGTTCAAGGAGCTGGGACCACCGGAGTTTTTGGGAAAGCCAGAACCACTTAAGGCGGAGACATGGTTAATGCAGATCACCAAGATATTTCATGTCTTGGGATGCTCCGAGGAACAAAAGGTTCCCTTTTCCACCTTTATGTTGCGTGAAGAAGCAGATTATTAGTGGAAATCTGTAAAACGTACCCAGCCTGACGCACTCAAGATGCCTTGGGAGAAGTTCCAAGATCTGTTCAACAACAAGTACTTTCCCGAAAGTATTCATCAAATGAAGGAGGTGGAGTTTATCAAGTTAGAACAAAACAATATTGACCGTGTTGCAGTACGAGGCTAAGTTTGCCGAGTTATCCCGATTTTCATCACATTTGGTCGATAATGAGGAGCGAATGACGCGAATGTTTCTAAGAGGTTTGAAACCCGATATACGTCAATACCTCATTTCTCACAAACTTTTTTTATATTCAAATGTTGTGAATAAGGCTCAGTTATTGGAACGCGATAATGATTCAGCACGACCAAAAGGTAACGACCAACAACACGATAACAATCCTACCGGTGGCAACGGCCATCGGAACAATGATAACCATCATGGGGGAAATTATCACGCCAAGAATGGTAACCACTTCGGTGGTAATTATAGCCAAGATAATAGAAGTGGAAATTTCAAGAAAAGAAGGTTCAATAATGATGGAAAGACAACACCACCAGTACCTGTTAAGGAAGGAGAACGACCGTCGGTCGTATGCTTCAAATGCGAAGGGGAGGGACATATCAGTCCAAACTGCGTGATGCAGTCCAAAGCATGTTATAATTATGGAAAGGAAGGTCACCTAGCTTGATTTTGTCGTGCACCAAAGTCAAAGTCCAGCTGGGATGGTGATGCCAAAGGATATCCCAGGCAAGCCAAAGTCGGTAGTTTAAGAGAGAGCATTTTTTTACGAGGAACCTGAATAAAATTATCACGGGTAAGTTAATCATAAACTCTTGCGAAGTCTATTACTTATTTGATATCGGTTCTACCCATTCTTTTATCTCTCTTGCTTACGCTCAATGTTTAAATTTGACCCTAGAGAAGTTAGACTTTAACTTATTGGTTAAAACTTCATTAGTAGAAACCTTCGTTACCTCCACTGTTTATAAATCTTGTTGATTCAAATCGACACTTTCACGTTACCTGTCGATCTTATCTCTTTAAAATACTTGCCTTTGATGTGAGTTTAGGAATCGATTGGTTAACTACTCATCATGCTTTTTGTAAGGTTGTTAGCTTTCATATTCCTAACCAACCTATGATGCAATTTCAAGCAACCAAACCACTAAAGTCAATCATTGTCATATCAAGCCATAAGTAAAGATTCCTGGTCCTTTCATTGTGGACTTCCTTGTGTGGAATGCACCGAAGCCAGGCTTTCTGTAGGCGACATCGTGAATGACGATGACAAGTTGATAGGTATCAATGTGACGTGCTATCCAAGTCTTAGATGAGAGTCACAGTTTTGAATGATATTTTTATTGTTAATAAATTTCCTGACGTATTCTTTAAGACTTCTTAGCCTACCCTAGGGCGTGAAATCGAATTTTATATTGACCCCAGTACAAAACCCATTTATAAAACCCTCAAATATTTTCTTCACCCAAAACGAACGTGTAATGTGCCGAAGATGTTGGCTCGAGCTGTTGAAGATTACGATCGTACCATTCAATATCATCGTGGAAGAGCGAACGTGATAGCTGACGTGTTGAGTAGAAGATCGTATACGTTTACGAGTGTGATGTTGTTAACATAAAGACCCATTTTGTATAACTTACAAATGATGAAGATAGAGTTAAAGACTCTAGGGACCCACGTGAAGATAACGAATATACGAGTAGAATCGAATTTAATTGATAAAGTTAAAGCCGATCAAGCTACAAACCTGGAGCTAATGAATGTGAAGAAGAAGGTTCAAGAGGGCGTTATTCTAGAAGTAAGAATCGATGAAGAGAGGGAATCTCAACCCTTAATTTTATTGGCCCATTTTAAATCCTTGATTGAGTAGGAACTGTGTCCTATAGACTCATTTTACCGCCAAGTATGTCGCGTGTTCATAACATTTTTCACGTATCGATGTTACGTAAATATGTGGACGACCCGAACCACATTATTGAATTAAAACTAGACGAGATAGCAGAAGATTTAACGTATGAAGAGATACGTGTTAAAATCTTTGATAATAAGGATTATATTCGACACTCAAAGGTTATACCTCAAGAGTTAGAATCTGAAATGAAGTCAAGACACCCTCACCACTTCAGCATACCAGGTACGTACGTAAATTTCGAGGGCGAAATTCCGTAAGGAGGGTAGATTGTGAGACTCCAGATTTTATGAATAAATATTTAATTTTCTCGAAATAAATTTTTTATTATTATGGTGTGGATTTGATATAATGTTATAGTTGTGGATAGTATTTATAAATTTTACAAAGTAAGCAAGTGGTTATATAATATTCGATTGGTCGGGGAATATTCGTTTTAACAGGGAATATTGTACGACGACACAATCATTGGTGGACCCCACAACAGAAGTATTGTCGTAGTTAGAAAACGACAAAATTATCTTTCTATAAAATAACAGCGGAGGTGTTACCGTTAAAACTGTTGAACTACCCGGTAGTAAAAGTACATTAATACGCGTGGTTGCATAGTAGCACACGGTATTGATTATTGATGCTTACGTGAGAAGTCACTCAGTTATACTCAATTATTTTTACAGTAATTGCTGCATCATATCTCTCATATTACTGATTCAATTATTGTTCCAGTATCATCTGCATAATATGATATATTATTAAATCAATAATTGAGACGGCAAAGTTATTCATATTATTATTTACGATATTGACAATGTCTAGAAGTTCTGTCAAGCAGAGGTTTGGTCACCTAATTACGCGCCAATAAGGAGAAATCCTTATCGAAAAGCCCCCTCTTTCCTGGGAACGACCTGGTTGTTAAATATTGTGAATTATAATACGAATGATGAATAAGTTCATGTTGATTAAAGATGAATTTTATAGTTCCATTGTGTTAGAATTATTTGTGTTAGTGGAAATCGACATTTGTTTCGATAATAATTGATGTCTGGAGGTTATATTGTTCAATCGGGTATTCGGGATAATTTTCATGCCGGAGTACTATTTACGAGTTACTATTTATGAGTTACTATTCATGAGTTATTATTCACGAGTTACTATTCACGAGTTACTATTCACAAGTAACTATTCACGAGTTACTATTCACGGGGTACTATTCACCTGTAAGATCGTAAGATATATTTCTTTTCGGTTCAAATAATTTTTGGGTACAATATTATTCCATGAGGAGATGTGCTAATTTTTTAGAACGTTGGTTGAAGATATAATAGTAAATCAATATGTACCGCTAGTGGAAAGTTATAATAGTAAATCAATATGGACAGCTAGTTTAAAGTTTTAATAGCAAACCAATATGGACCGTCCGTTTAAAAGTAAATCAATCTGGACCATTCATGAATTAGTTACTATTCAGTCCATTCTCCTATAAATAGAAGCACATTCCTTCATTATTTCTTACGAATTCACTGAAACTCTAGAGAGAGAAACTATAGAGAGAAAGAAGAAAAGTATTCTGCTACTTCACTACTCCAGTATTCAATTTTTCTAAGGTAGGGAATATTATTTGTTGTACTCGTAAGGGGTATTATTTCTTTCGTATTCATGAAGAGAACTTCTGTTATTCCATTCTTTATTATTCTGTTGGAATAACCTGTATACGCGGTCTACCCTATACTTGGTGAAATTCTTATGTTATTCCATTCTTTGTTATTATGTTGGAATAACCTGTCTGTGTGGTCTATCGCATGCCTGGTGAATTCTGTTGTTATTCCATTCTTATTATTATGTTGGAATAACCTGATTATGTGAAGTACCGCATACATGGTAAAATTCCTATAATATTCCATTCTTTATTATTCTGTCAGAATATCCTGTTTGTGCGTTTACGCCGGACCTGGTTCCATTATTTATTATTCTGTTGGAATATCCTGTCTGTGCATTTATGTCGGACCTGGTTCCATTATTTATTATTCTATTGGGAATAACCTATATGTGCATTCTATCGCACGCATGGTGAATCCTTCTGTTATTCCATTCTTTATTATTCTGTTGGAATAACCTGTCTCTGTGGAGTACCACATGCATGATGAATGATCCTTCGTATTCATTCCTTATTAAATTGTGGAAATGATCTGTCTACGTGGATTACAGCATGGCGGGTGAAAATCCATTGCAGTTTCATATATTCTATTATACTCAGTTGGTTAAAGCTTTGACTTCTATAGTACTCCATGAAATTAGTGGAATATCCTTGATATTTGCACTTCATCCAGTATCTTTTCATGAAAATATTCTTCTGAGCATTCTTGAATTTTACTCCACAAAGCAGTATCATGTTGACAATTTGGACGTTATTAAGTTCAGGATAAATTAACTTATAAATCTTTAAAATTTATTCGTGAACTTGTTTTATTGAATTGTCATCATCCTTATGTTTATAATATCTTGAAAGTCATATTTGGCTTACGTGCATAGATGAACTTGGTATGATTATGACCAGGGATTATTAGGTATAATCATGACCATAATGTGACGAAGGGATGTGGTAAAAGTCCTCATTGGCCTGTAGTTCATTGGTGGATAGTTGTTGGTATAATTATGACCAGGGATTATTCGGTATAGTCACGACCATTGATGATTACATGAATATCCTTGGCCGTGGAGCAGGGATGATTCGATTTAATTTATTAAGCTGAGTCTCAGCAATAAAGTTGATGAAAAACTTTTTAAATCATAGAAGATAGTAGATTTTATACCTTACTTGACTCTTCTAATGGATTGCTTGATCCGCTGCAGTTAAACTTGTTGTCTATTATATTCTATCAGTTTAACATTGTTGAAGGCTAATGATAATTTATTCTGCATTATCTTAGTCATAATATTTCTTACTGGGCTAGTTGAGCTCACCCTTTCTTTCATTGTTCTCTTCAGGAAATGAGAACGTAGCTGGGACTAGTCGTGGAACAGAGTGATGGTCCTAGATGGTGCATTAGTAGTCCTCACTATTCTGTAAAATAGTGTGATAATAAATGTAATGAGGACTCCATTGAGTTTGGATATTGTCTAGATGATAATATTTGTATTAAAACTCATAGCCTATGTTTTGCCGTATTTTACACGACTGTTGTATAATTAAGTTGTATTTGTTTTCAGTACCTTGTATCTGGCGACTCAAGATGGGTGATGTATACCTGTTTTGGGGACGTCACAAATATTATATAACAACTTGCTTACTTTGCAAAATTTATAAATATTACCCACAACTATAACATTATATCAAATCCACACTATAATATTCAAAAAAAAGTATTACGAGAAATTTAAATCTTTATTCATAAAATTTTGGGTCTCACAATAGACAATAAGTTTTAGATCAACAACTGCAACGAAACAAGCAATTCATTAGAAGAGTCAAGTAGAACATGATATTAACTATCTTCTATGATTTAAAAAGTTTTTCATCAACTTTATCGCTGAGATTCAGCTTAATAAATAAACCACATCATTGAATCATCCCTGCACTACGGGCCGAGGATATTCATGTAATCATCAATGGTCATGATTATACCGAATAATCCATGGTCATAATCAAACCAACAACTGTCTATCAATGCACTACAGGCCACTGAGGACTTTTACCACATCATTTGTAACATTACGGGTCATGATTATACTGAATGATCTCTGGTCATTGTGACGCCCCCAAATCCGTGTAACATCGATTACAGGACATGGTGCTCACGATAACATACATCATCATCTATTTAAGTAAATCTAATAATAATAATAATAATAATAATAATATTAATTATTACATACTTATTCAAAATAAAGTCCCAAGTCTTTACAACCTTTAATAAACTGAAACCTAAACTTAGCGTTTATCGCTACATCACATCATATGCGAAAATATAATTATTACATAAATAACTCTCATCATTTCATCTTAGACTTTCCTTTGTCCTTGCCCGAGCCCTCAGCGTTATCAGCCTTAACTGAAAAGTTTAAGCAATAATGAGCACAAATTGCCCAGTAAGTATATAGAGTAGTTTGAGAACATACATCAGAAGTAGAAGCATTAGTATGAATATTTCTCAATGGTTGAATTAAATATCAAGAGATAAACTGGAATAACAAGATAAGAGTTCTGCAATTCTCAACAACATACTAAGGGGTGTTAGATACCCTGAACATTACTTTGTTTCATCAAAAATCATCAGACGGTTTATCAATCAAATAGATTGTAAACGGTCTCTGCAAGTACTCCAGGTGATCAGCCTATCGTACCCTACATTGTGCACAAGTATAAAGTTTAAACGCATAAGCGTAAATGGGACTATATGCCCGACATCAGTTGCCCCGTTATTCGGGTTGTTCATCTTAGTATTCATGCGGGACCTCACCAAAGCAATTTGGATTGGTAAACATTCAATAGCTTCAAAGGATTTGAATTTTTCAAACAATATACTATTTTTGCATCAATAACATCTAGCTGAAACGAAAGCTAGAAAATATGCTTGAATATAGTTCATCAAGGGTATACAAACTTTAAAGTATAGCAGTCACAATAGGAACTGAATCATCAATAACATTTTGCATCACAATTGAAATTATAGAACTTTACAATAAAGAAGCTTGCACGAATGATTAATTAATCACAAGCCCAAACTTACCCTCGCTGCAATCAACTGAATAAGAGTTGAAAAAAATTATAATGAAAAATAGGGTAAGAAACTTGCCTGATGAGCCTGCTACAATACACGCTAGTAATTAACCTTCACGTAACCTAATTACATGTGTCTCGTTAATCACCATTCCTACACAATCTAGTTTGAAGTATAAGAGTTTCCAATAGATATACTATAAACATCATAAAAAGATATATTTAGAAAATATATGCCACCCGTTTTAGACATCATAGGCGGCCCAAACTAGAAATTAAAAAAAATGCCCAAACATAACAGTTTTTACATTTTTTTCAGCTTTACCATATCTCGCTAAAACAGGCATAACTAATTCGTTTTAAAACATTTTTGAGCGATTCTTGCGCCCACGCGAAGCTAACTTCTGGGGCTACAACTTTTGTTCATGGACCACCTTCAAATTCCAAGCACAAAATTCCAGAAAATCCGTGCAAGTGGACTGCACCGAATTTGTTGGACAGATTTGACACAACTACTTTAAAATGTCATAACTCCTTGCTCCGAAGTCGGAATTAGTCCGTTCCGGAGTCTATGGAAAGCTTATTCAGTGTACTATAATAATCCAAAAGCCCATAAATTTCTAGAAAACTGTAGCTAGTACCGAATTTTGTCTTTAGGGTCAGCAGTTCACAGTTTTGTTTTTCTTTTCGGTTTCTAACATGTTTGCTTATGATTTTCATATCTCACTCAAAATAGCTTCGATCCGAACGAAATTTGGACATGTTATACCACATGCTACATACTATTTTACAAAATTATTACATGCCCCAAATGGATTATCTAAGACATGATTTCGAGTGACCAAAAATCCAAAAAAATCATGCAAACTAGTTTAACCCAACTTTTGAGAAAATCATGATTTTGATTCTAGCATGCATGGGTTTTGATTCCTATTCTCTAGACCACTTCTAATAACATATATATACATGTTACAACCATTCAATTCTCTAACTTTTCATGTTTTCATCAAATTAGCATCTAAGAGGCATTTTATCAATTAACTAGCATACATGGCAAGATTTCTTGATTCTATACGAATTAGTAACATGTTTATACCAGAATTTTCCTTCCTTAACCGTCACATAGTAGAATCATACCTAAACATGGCATTACAAACAAGACAAACCAATAACCATACTAATTCATGGCATTTTCTCCACCATTTTACTTAGGAACATAGAAAATAGCTTGAATGCTTACCTTATGGATGAATTCTTCTTATTTTGATTGCTTCTAATGCTTCTTCTTGATTGCTAGACTCTCCAAAAATCTCCAGAACTCGTTGCTCCCAAGCTCTCACTCACAATTCTCTCTTTTCTTTCTCTTTTGCTCTCTTGGTTGGAATATTGTTGTGAAATAGGAGAATGAGTTTAGATGAAATGTATATACATTACATATGTTGTAATGAACTTAATTCTCCAGCCCATTACACTCCCCCATGATCAGTTACCATTACACTCCCCATTCATTAGTCTAATTATGGGTATAAGTTACAAAAATGAAAGGTTGTGGTGTTATAAAGAAAATAAACTCACTCCCTCCTTACTACCATAATATATACGAATATGCTCCTTTTATTATCCCAATTTGATGGTCACGTGGACCCCCCCCCCCCCAGCTGCTGCACTTGAGTATAAAATATTATAATAATCATTTAATCAATTAACAAGTCATTTTGACCATTTTGCCCTCCGTAGTCGAACGTGTCGATACTCATATCGATTCCTACTAAAGTTGACGTCCCGGACGTCATGGAACTATCCGTTTTGTCAAACTCAACTTTAAAATTCGTATTTGACTTTTCCCCGGAAAAGTCAACCAGTTGACTTTGACCAAAAAGTCAACCGTGACGCATTTTCGTGGTTACAGTCTATCTTGACTAATTTCGACGTTTCGGACTCAATTACGCTGTCCGTGTCACTAAATTCTGCTCCAAACTCAAAGTCATGTTTTAAAGTCATCCCACGAAATTAATAGCATTAATTCCATTCTTACCCATTTTAAATAGTTGAATTATACGGAACCAACCATTCAAACACATCTCATCACATAACATATAAGTAAACATAGATACAAGTAGTAAATAATTATCACATAAGAATTTCACATAAGTTCGTTTATTGAAATTGTTAAATTACATAGAAAATCTCGGTTATTACAATATCAAATCCACACCTTATTATTCAAAATAACATTTAGAGAAAAGTTAATCTTTATTCATAAAAGTTGGGGTCTTACATATATAGCATACACCATCAATACCATTGAAAACAAGAAGGAACGACCATAATTAGAAACTGAATATCGACGTCCGCTACTATTAGTAGTCGACATTCGCTACTAATAATAGCGGACGACAGTACTATTTTTAGTGTCATCCATTACTATTAGTAGCGAACGTGAATTAATTTCAACCGTTGATTCATATACTAAACGATAGAGAAAGTGTCTGCCCATTTTTGATCCATAACAAATATATGGGGATCGATTCATAACCAATGTTCAATAGACTTTACGATCTTCATCATTACGATTAATAGACTCTACGATTTTCAACTACTTGACTAACAAATTCGATTTCTAAACTCAGTCTTTTTATAGCAATTTCATTATAAGGACTGTACAAAAGCTATTGATTACAAATATACATTATTTTTGCATATCATCATCAAATCTAAAAACATGTATTGTACTAACAGTTGTGCTTCTTTCGAATACTTTATAAATTTAGATATTATATATTTAATTATTAATTATTATAAATTTAATAGTACTTCTACTAATTTGAATAGGAAAGAAAATCTTCTCTTTTTTTTTCTATTTCTCTTAGAAATAGGAATCTATACTTATAAATAATAAGCGGTATTACAATCCCAATTTAAGTCAACTCTTAATTAATTAGGAAATAATTTAATTATATACTTATGTATAATAAGCGGTAAGGTAATCCAAATTTGTCTCGACTCGACTCTTATTTAATTTGGAGTCACTTTTATTCGAATGATTTTTTTTACCGGGTTAACCATAAAAATAAATCAATTTGGGTTTTAACATAAGTTCAATTACGTTAAAATACGATAGTCATTTTCGTTCGCACGAGTTACAGTCCAATTTAAGATCGAAGAGTCGTTTCCTCTCAAAACTCTGTCACTTACTCTTCGTTTCCTTGTCCACAAAAATTATATAACTTCTAAACTATTTAGGAGAACGTCAACTCACAGAATCCTAAAATTGCATGTCACGTGTTTCATACGGTCATAATAATTACCTTATGATCACCAATTGTCCCACAAACTGTAAAGAAAAGGGAAAAATAATGTTTTTCGATACTGTTATTGAATCAGAAGATGTAGCTTTATACAAGAGATTTCCTACAATTAAGCTAATCTACTCTACAATCAAGCTAATCTATTCTAGGCAGTCATAATTAGAGATTTCCTGCAATCATGCTAATTGCTAATCTATTCTATACTGTTACAAGTATATTAGGTAACTGAACAAATATACAACTAATATAATATATTTGTCAATTAATGATCAGATATCATTGTCCTTTCCTTCTCAACACTCCCCCTCAAGTTGGAGAGTGAATATCAAGAACTCCCAACTTGCGTATCATAGCTGAGAAAGTTTCCTTTCCCAATGGTTTGGTGAACACATCTGCAAGTTGATTTTTTGAGGCAACTTGTTTCGTTACAACTGAGCCATCTTGTATTTTGTCACGAATAAAATGACAATCCATCTCTATATGTCTCGTTCTTTCGTGGAAAACGGGATTAACAGCTATATGTAAGGCGGCTTTGTTATCACAATACAACAATGCTGGTTTCGTATACAATATTCTCAAATCTTTCAATAACGAGCGTAGCCAAGATAACTCGCAACATGTACCTGTCATGGCTCTATATTCGGCTTCTGCTGAGGAGAGAGATACAGTTTTCTGCCTCTTTGTCCGCCAAGAAATAAGAGAATATCCCAAAAAAACACAATAACCCGTAGTGGATCTACGAGATATTGGACAACCAGCCCAATCCGAATCAGAAAAGGCTCGCAAAGATAAATCATTTTGAGAAGAGAAGAACAAGCCTTGCCCTGGACTACTTTTCAAATAACGCAAAACACGCAAGGCAGCTTCCATGTGTTGTCTACTTGGTGAATGCATGAATCGACTTAACACATAGATCGAATAGGTGATATCCGGCCAGGTAATAGTTGTGAAACCCCAGATTTTATGAATAAAGAATTAATTTTCTCGAAATAATTTTTTAATATTATGGTGTGAATTTGAGATAATATTATAGTTGTGGGTAGTATTTATAAAATTTGCAAAGTATGCAAGTTGTTATATTATATTCGATTGGTCAGGGAATATTCTTTGTGTCGGAAAATATTCGTACGACGGTACAATTATTGGTGGACCCCACAACGGAATTATTGTCGGATTGAGAAAACGACAAAAATATTTTATTGAAAATAACGGCGGAAGTTTTACCGTTGATACTGTTGAACTACTGGGTAGTAAAAGTACAGTAATACGCGTTGTTGCATAGTAGCACACGGTATTGATTATTGATATTTATGTGAGAAGTCGCTCAGTTTGATTCAATTATTGTCGATTAATAATATGAATTATTATAGCGATGATGACGTTTTTTTTATTCGTATTATTAACGTAATAAAACAGAAACATCTTTTTATATAAAATAGAATACTTTATTAAAGTTATTCTATAAATAGAATATATTATATTTTATTATGCATAGTGTTGCATAGTGTCTTGCATAGTATTTGCATAGTAAAAATCTTTTTATATAAATAGAATATATTATATTTTATTTAAAAGATTTTTCTTTAAATATGGACCGTCAGATTAAAGTAAATCAATCTGGACTGTTCATGAATTAGTTACTATGCATTCCATTTTCCTATAAATAGAAGCTCATTCCTTCATTATTTTCTTACGAATTTACTGAACTCTAGAGAGAGAAACTATAGAGAGAGACTATAGAGAGATAGAAGAAAAGCTTTTTGCTACTTAACTTTTCTTTTCCTATATCCAGTTTCTGTTACGGTAAGGGGTGTTATTCTTTCTTATTCATGAAGAGAACTTTTGTTATTCCATTTCTTATTATTCTGTTGGAATAACCTGTATACGCGGTCTACCCTATACTTGGTGACATTCTTCTATTATTCTGTTGGAACATCCTGTCTGTGTGTTTTACACCGGACCTGGTTTCGTCTTTATTATTATTCTGTTGGAACATCCTGTATGTGTGTTTTACACCGGACCTGGTTCCGTCTTTATTATTATTCCGTTGGAACATCTTGTCTGTGTGTTTTACACCGGACCTGGTTCCGTCTTTATTATTATTCCGTTGTAACATCCTATCTGTGTGTTTTACACCGGACCTGGTTCCGTCTTTATTATTCTGTTGGAACATCCTGTCGGTGCAAATTTTTCCTGACCTGGTTCCGTTATTATTATTCTGTTAGAATAACCTGTCGATGCGAAGTACCGCATGCATGGTGATTTCTTTTGTTATTCCATTCTTTATTATACTCAGTTGGTTAAAGTTTTGACTTCTATACTCCATGAAATTAGTAGAATATCCTTGATATTTGCGCTTCATCCAGTATCTTTAAATGGAAATATTCTTCTGATCATTCTTGAATTTTACTCTACAAAGCAGTATCATGTTGACAATTTGGACGTTAGTAGTTCTTGGACAAATTAATTCTTGAACTTGTTTTATTGAATTCTTATATCATTGTCATCATCCTCATGTTTATGTTATGTTGAAAGTCATCTGTGGCCTGTAGTGCATAGATGGACTTGGTGTGATTATGACCAGGGATTATTCGGTATAATCATGACCGTAATGATACAAATGGTGTAAAAATTAAAAGTCCTCATTGGCCCGTAGTGCATTGATGGACAGTTTTTGGTATGATTATGGCTATGGATTCTCTTCGGCCAAGGGAGCAAAGATGAATTGTTTTATGGAATGATCAGGACCGTTGATGAAAACACGTTTATCTTTGGCCCGTAGTGCATGGATAATTCGTGGTCGTGATACTAAAGAATATCCTTGGCCTGTAGTGCAGGGATGATTTAATGATGTGGATTATTTATTGAGCTGAGTCTCAACGATAAAAGTGATGAAAAACTTTTTAAATCATAAAAGATAGTAGATTCAATTCTCTACTTGACTCTTTTAATGGATTGCTTGTTCCGCTGCAGTTAAACTTGATGTCTATTATATTTTATCAGTTTAATACTGTTGAAGGCTAACGATAATTTATTCTGTATTATCTTAGTCATAATATTTCTTACTGGGCTAGTTGAGCTCACCCTTTCTTTCACTGTTCTCTTCAGGAAATGAGAACATAGCAGGGACTAGTCGGGGAACGGAGTGACGGTCCAGAGGATAGCATTAGTAGTCCTCACTATTCTGTGAAATAGTGTATTAATAATTGTAATGAGGACTCCTTTTGAGTTTGTATAATCTCTAGTAGACAATAATTGTATTCAAACTCACAATTATATTTTTGTCGTATTGTACACGACAGTTGTATTAGTAAGTTGTATTTGAATTATGTACCATGTATCTGACGACCCAAGATGGGTGATGTATACCTAATTTTGGGGGCGTCACAATAGTCAAATAAATTAGACGTCCAACAAGTCGCCTATACTGAGACGGATCTTTAAGCAATTCACCTGAATATGATAATTTTATGTTTTGTTCCATGGGAAAGTTTACAGGTTTAGCACCCAAAAAACCGCCATCTTTTAAAATTTCCAAAGTATAT